>SJYX01019447.1:178846-196733 GCA_006410675.1 Oreotragus oreotragus
CTGTTGCTTCTTGACCTGCATATAGATTTATCAGGAGCCAGGTCAGGTGGTCTGGTATTCCCATCTCTTTCAGAATTTTCCACAGTTTGTTGTGATCCACACAGTCAAAGGCTTTAGCATAGTCAATAAAGCAAAAGTAGATGTTTTTCTGGAACTCTCTTCCCTTTTCCATGATCCAGCGGATGTTGGCAATTTGATCTCTGGTTCCTCTCCCTTTTCTAAATCCAGTTTGAATATCTGGAAGCTCACGGTTCATATACTGTTGAAGCGTGGCTTGAAGGATTTTGAGAATTACTTTGCTAGCATGTGAGATGAGTACAATGGTGCAGTAGTTTGAGCATTCTTTGGCATTGCCTTTCTTTGGGAATGGAATGAAAGCTGACCTTTTCCAGTCCTGTGGCCACTGCTGAATTTTCCACATTTGTTGACATATTGAGTGCAGCACTTTCACAGCATCATCTGATAGGATTTGAAATAGCTCAACTGGAATTCCATCACCTCCACTAGCATTGTTCATAGTGATGCTTCCTAAGGTCCACTTGACTTTGCATTCCAGGGTATCTGGCTCTAGGTGAGTGACCACACCATCATGTTTATCTGGGTCTGGAAAATCTTTTTTGTACAGTTCTTCTGTGTATTCTTGCAACCTCTTAATATCTTCTGTTTCTGTTAGGTCCATACCATTTCTGTCCTTTATTTTGCTCATCTTTGCATCATCTTTCCTTGGTATCTCTAATTTTCTTGAGGAGATCTCTATTCTTTCTCATTCTATTGTTTCCCTCTATTTCTTTGTATTGATCACTTAGGAAGGCTTTCTTATCTCTCCTTGCCATTTGGAACTCTGCATTCAAATGGTTACATTTTTCCTTTTCTTTGCATTTAGCTTCTCTTTTCTTAGCAATTTGTAAGGCCTCCTCAGACAACCATTTGCCTTTTTGCATTTCTTTTTCTTGGGGATGGTCTTGATTACTGCCTCCAATGTCGGAAACCTCCGTCCATAGTTCTTAAAGCACTCTGTCTATCAGATATAATCCCTTGAATCTATTTGTCACTTCTACTGTAGAATCAAAAGGGATTTGGTTTAGGTCATACCTGAATGGTCTAGTAGCTTTCGCTACTTTCTTCAATTTAAGTCTGAATTTGGCAATAAAGAGTTCATGATCTGAGCCACAGTCAGCTCCTGGTCTTGTTTTTCCTGACTGTATAGAGCTTCTCCATCTTTGGCTGCAAAGAATATAATCAGTCTGGTTTCGGTATTGACCATCTGGTGATGTCCATGTGTAGTTATCTCTTATGCTGTTGGAAGAGTGTGTTTGCTATGACCAGTGCATTCTCTTGGCAAAATTCTGTTAGCCTTTGACCTGCTTCGTTTTGTACTCCACGGCTAAATCTGCCTGTTACTCCAGGTATCTCTTGACTTCCTACTTTTGCATTCCAGTCCCTATAATGAAAGGGACATCTTTTTTGGTTGTTAATTCCAGGTTTTAGGTCTTCATAGATCCATTCAACTTCTGCTTCTTCAGCATTGCTGGTTGGGGCATAGACTTGGATTACTGTAATATTGAATGGTTTGCCTTGGAAATGAACAGAGATCATTCTGTCATTTTTGAGATTGCATCCACGTATTGCATTTTGGACTCTTTTGTTGACTATGATGGCTACTCCATTTCTTCTAAGGGATCCTTGCCCACAGTAGTAGATATAATGGGCATCTGAGTTAAATTCACCCATTCCAGTCCATCTTAGTTCGCTGATTCCTAAAATGTCAGTGTTCATTGTTGCCATCTCCTGTTTGACCACTTCCAATTTGCCTGATTCTTGGACCTAACATTCCAGGTTCCTATGCAATATTGCTCTTTACAGCATCAGACTTTACTTCCATCACCCCTCACATCCTCAGTATATTTTAACATAATTCTTTTTGTTTTTTCATTTTTTTGTCATAATTTATTTTACCAATGAAAGCTATCCCCTTCAAAAAACTACATGAAGTCTAGCTTTTAGTGTTTTTTTCCCTATGCCTCTTATTTCCATTTTATTATTTACTTAGGCTAAGAATGCCCTTTATAATAAATTGTGAAGATCTGTACAAAATGGGTCTACAGTAGTAAGAATTATAATCTATGAGTAAGTGAATAATTAGTGAATGTATAGAAATTGCTATTTTCTGACTACAAAATCAAATTTGATAAAAGAATTCAGTTTTATTCTAGCAGAATTATTTTGTCATAAAAGAGAATGAGATTATTTTGTCATAAAAGAGAGAATCTTAATTAAAATCAAAACAGAAAAGTAAAAAGCTTAATTTATGCTATTGGGTTGTTTTCCATTTTTAAAAGTGGTAAGTGTGATAAACAATTGTTACTTGTAATTTTGTTTAAAAGTCTGAGTAGCATTTGAGTATGTTTCACTTAATATGTTTTAGCACACCATAGATATTCTTGGAAAATATGCCTCGTTAGGGGAAAAATAATTGGCATTTGCAAAGCTTAATTACATTTAAAATGTTTGCCTTATGAAAACCCAGCTTGTGATTTTGAAAGCACTTTTCCTACTTTCTTCTCTAATGGGAGCTTGTAGCTCTCCTTTAATAATGATTGGCTTATACATTCTCCAGGGCAGAGAATGTATTAGCATCTTGTGTGTGCAGAGAGACTGGTTGTTTAGCCTCATGATGGTTTGCAGTTTAATAAATGCATACACAGGCATTATCTTATTGAATTCTCTTAACTTTCCAAGGAGGTAGTAAAAATTCTCCCAGTTTATGGATAAGGATGCTGAGGCTGGACAACAATGAATGAATGATCAAAATTCACATGACTTATATTTTTAGAGTTGAAACAGAGCTACCCCTCAACTGAAGCTCTTTCTTCTGCCCCAGGATCCCCAGGTCTCTCATCCGCTAGTATATCACCTCCCTGGAGTTAGCCATATACAATTTGCATGAAGACTTTCCTGCCAGAGGGCTAGCATGGGCAGTTGGGATAGGAAATCATTTACTGTGCAGGATTTGACTCACTTAGCATTCCCAGACCTCACCCACTATGTGCTGGCACTGGCCCCCAGTCATTGCAACATCCAGAAATGCACCCCCATTATCAGCTGCCCCAATAGTTTTGACGAAGCATTCTGAATGTTTTTGACCAAACCCATAAACCTTTTCATATGCAAGTCTGCTCTAGAATGTAGAAAGAAATGTTTAGGGGGGATAAGGAGTATATGGTACCCCTGAGCAAGGGGAGTACCAAAGCTTGGGAAAGTAGCTACCAGTTGGGGGAGAAGAATCATCTCAGAATCATGATGATAACAATAGTAATGATGGTAACACTGAATTATCACTACACGCTAGGTGCTAGGTTACGCCACCAACATGTGTTATCCCATTTTATTTTCACTATAGCACCATTACCTCATGGTGTAGAGTAGTGAGCGACCATCATCCCTTGTCACAGCTGTAAGTTCCTTTCTGGTCTTGCTGCTTCCATGGTTACCCCCATATAGTCCATTCCCCTTGAAATCAACCTGAGCCATTTTTATAACGTGAAATCCGATCATGTCGCACTTCTGATAACTTTCCAACTACTTGTTGACACTGAGTAAATTCTGAAGTCCCACAGTGGCCACAAAGCAGACATGCCTGGCCACATGTACCTGCTGACCTCATCTCCTACTCTGCCCAATATGGCGTCACTGTAGTCACACTGGCTTTCCGCTGGCTGCCGTCTGCATCACTGTTCTCTCCTTTAAGGCAGACTTACTCCCTTACTTCATTTAGTTTCTGACCCCGCCTCACACCCCGGACAGCCCTTCCCAATGGCTCTGTCTGAAATAGCTTCCCTTTCTCCCTCTTTCCTTCACCATGCTTTGCTTTCCTGCACAGTACTTAGGGCCACCTGACATTGTTAAATGCCTGTTTATCCATCTGTTCATTATTTCTCCTTTCATAATAATGAGAGCTTAGTAAGGGCTTTGTCTTCCTCACCCCTTAGGAAATGGCTTGGCACACCCTGATTCAATATTTGTTGAATACATGTGGCATAGAGAAGTTAAGTCATTTGCCTAATGTTCAGAGCTAACAAATGGTAGATCTTTACTTTGAACTCACAGACTGTCAGAGAAGACTCCTCTACAGATGGCAGAGAAACTTAGGACAGGAGATGGGCATGAGACAGGTCTTTCTCTTTTCTGCCGGAAATGCTCAGTGTGACTTTTTCTTTTTCTTTTTCTTTTTATTTTTTTTTATCATATGAAAAGTTATTACTTTATTTCTCTAGTGTTTTAGTTTTCCAGGTCATACATTCTCATGATGGCAGTTCAGAAATTCAGAGGCGTAGAAATAATGACAAATACTCCCCTTCTGTCACTGTTAGAGAAACTTCTATATAAAAGTTGGGGAAAATATAAACTTAAATGAATTAAAATTCATGTTCTAAAGATAAAACTTTCTTCCCTTTCCTCCCAGGCATAGGGATATAGGTATAGTTTAGATATAGATACTATAAGTGAAAGTCGCTC
Organism: Oreotragus oreotragus; assembly: GCA_006410675.1. Taxonomy (NCBI): domain Eukaryota; kingdom Metazoa; phylum Chordata; class Mammalia; order Artiodactyla; family Bovidae; genus Oreotragus; species Oreotragus oreotragus. Next base: position 183,362 of record SJYX01019447.1, read on the forward strand.
AGTCGTGTCCAAGTCTGCAACCCCGTGGACTATACAGTCCATGGAATTCTCCAGGCCAGAATACTGGAGTGGGTAGCCATTCCCTTCTCAGGGGATCTTCCTGACCCAGGAATTGAACCGGGGTCTCCTGCATTGCAGGCGGATTCTTTACCAGCTGAGCCACAAGGGAATCCCATAGATGATTTAAATATAGTTGTAGAATTGGAATAATTCTTTACAGTGATCTTTTTTATTTTGTACTTCATGCAAAATATTGTATCCGTTATACAATGTGTGTGTATTAGTTGCTCGGTCGTGTCCAACTCTGAGACTCCATGGACTGTAGCCTGCCAGGCTCCTCTGTCCGTGAGATTTCCCAGGCAAGAATGCTGAAGTGGGTTGCCATTTCCTTCTCCAGACTTTTTCTTTTTAATACATGTGGTAACTAAAGAGAATTGTACAAAAGGGAGAGTTGAGTTGCAGACAGGTTCAGAGACTTCAAGTAGCAGGATGCAGGTAAGCTGCAGCCAAAGTCCACTTCTCTTCCTGCAGCACGAGCTTTGCCAGATGATTACATGCCTTAGCCGGGACACTTAATTTTCATGTGAAAGAAATTCATGCAACCTTGAATATGCGACCTCAAAATAGCTCTGTAGAGGTCATTATGAGCAAATTAATTCAGAGTTAGTTCATTTCTAATAATAGGGAACAAACAATAATTTAGTATGTTTTGCACTTACTACCATTTCTTAAAATCTTGAGAAAATCACTGTGCCATCTATGGGTACTTTTTATTAGGAAAGAAATTATCCATTCACACTAGAGACTACAGAAGGAATGGAACTTCATCTTGCAATCCTAAAAACAAACTTCACAGTAAGAATTAAGTTTTCACAGGGTGGAGAAAAACAAAAGAGAGGGAGAAAATCCCTTGGGACAAGGTTTCTCAAATTTAGCTGCTTTCAAGGACGAATTCTTGGGGGAAGAGACTGCAGGTTTTCTTTGATCACATTTTAAATTTTATGTTTTACTTTTGTTCATAGTCTAAAAAAATACACACTTGTTTGGGACTATCTGGACCACTGTCCTCTGTAACAGAGTGCTACCACAGGAACCATACCACTAAACCAGAACTGCAGTCCGTCTGCTAATTCTTGCTTTGCTTCTTTGCTTTACAGGCATGTATTCAATATAGAAAATTTCCTCTTCCAGTTCTTGGTATTGTTTCCTTTCGTCCCTTTCTCCTTCTGCACCAAAACTCCCAGGGAGCCTAGCTTGCTGTATGTTGAACCCTTATAATATTTTTTACTTATATCAAATTTTTAAATGGTTTGTCTTTTTGACTAGGAGAAAGCAAGGGAAGTTGACAGAATAGATCCTCAAGTGATATGGACTCAATTTCCTGCTGGAATTTGCAAAGCCAATTTAAGAACGATCTTAGTTGTCAGAAGATTGTTTTTTAAATGTAGAAATTCAAGAAGACAGCCTTTGAGAATGCAAATTTTGAAGAACTTGGAATTTTTTTTTTTTTTTTTCCATTTCAATTATAGTAGTAACCACAGAACTCAGCTAGCAGGATATCACAGCGTGTTCAACATAAGGAAATCACAGTAATAAAAACAGCCTCTCTTCCTTGACTGTTGGGTGCTCTCTTTGCCCTGCACCATTTCCTGTGTGTTATTGATTAGAGGAATAGCAATAACGAGTTCTACAGGGGTGGAAAATTAAATCATTGTGACTAGCTAAGTAGTGATGAATGGATTTGAGGCGAAGAAATATGATGATTCCTTACAATGTAGAAATGATGCTTCCAGAACTTTTCAGGATTATTTGCCTCTCTGTTGGGGCTGAATTAAGGCTTATGTGAGGACAACAAAAAAATGATAAGAATGCCTGAAACTCACAGAGTGATTAAAACAAAAATGAAGGCAAAACAGTTCAGAGGGGAGAGGTACAGATGGAAGAGAAGTCTTTAACTTGAGATATCCCTCATGCCTGGGGGCTCCTGGGGCTTGGGCTCCCAGAGGGGTGAGCTGGTTTCAGCACTTGTTGGGACTGACTTGCTGGTCTTGAAACCTCTGGGGATGTCTCCGCACACTAGCATTTACAAATAAACAACTCTATTAGAACTACATTTTAATAGAGCCCACTACTGGAAAGGGTTACACGTGAATGAAGATGAGAAAGAAAAAATGTTAGACCTTTTAATTCAATTTCACTTATTCATCTTTCACCACACCTAGAAGGCTGTTGGTCACATGGAAACAAATTATAATTTGAAAGAAATTACTTTATTAAATTCATACCCATATACAATACACATTGTCATTCCAATCTCTATCTAAAATGAAGTTTAGAATGGAGTTTTTGATAACTCAGATATTTTCACTTAAAAGGGTAATTTCAAGATTCTAGTCAATGCTTTTTCTGAAATCAATTAATATGTGTGGGATGATTTGTGAGAAAAGAAGTGTATATATACACAAACAGCATACATGGAATATTTTTGAGAATTTTAGCCAAACACAGATATAGTCGTTTTAATGACTGCTTTTTAAAGTCCAAAGTGTTTTTGCCAAAGTGCCCATATAATCCAATTTTAATGTACTGATAATTTAAACTTGTTTTACATAAAAATTGATTTATAACTTATAATCTGTTCTATCTCTCTGAATTGGAAGCATACAGCAATTTCATCCCTTGATTTCAGTGCTCAAATGTTCAGAATGAAAGAGATATTAAGGAAATTCATAGAATAATGAGTTTCTATTATTAGCAGGGTAATGTGGGGAGATTTGGGGTGCTTCAGGAAAAACTTAACCACCTGAAAATCACCAACCTCCTTTCACCTAATAGAACTTGAAAATATATAATTAAAACCAAATTTTAAAAAATTGTTACCCTTAGGAGCTGTCTTATACAAAGTCACTTCTTTGGGAAGTATAAGGCAGACATCTGGTCCTGAGGCTCAGAGATGAGGATGTGTGTATTTACACCATCATTTTCTTTGTGGTCTGGACCATTAACAACAACCCTGGGAAGGGGCGCTGTGAAGAGTAGTGAAACTGAAAAGGTTCTCCTGCTGTAGGGAGCCCCAGAATCAGGACCCTTAGCCTCAGAGGTAGTGGGAAGGCACAGAGGGAAGTCACTGCCGAGGAAAAGGGACTTGCAAGGACACCCAGGGAACTGCATTACACTTGTCCTTCGGACCACTCATCGTGATTTCTGTAGGCTCTAAACTGTTGTGATTAGTGTAGAAAGACTGGGGGAAGGTGGTGGGAGATTGTGGGTGAGGAGATTTGCTTAAGCCTTCCCTTCATGGATTTATGTTTTCACTCTATGAAAGAACACTAGGGTCTTCCAACACCTACTTTACTGTAACCGTGTTTGGCGCAGGCAGGCAGGGAGTCTAAGCACTGGAGACTAAAAATTGACTTCTCTAGTCAACTTGGAGAGCCAGATGGGGTTGGGAGGTTCTGTGCTTGCATGTCTAACTCCGTAGACAAGGCTGATCCTGGGAATGAAATAAATTATTTCTGGAGCCCCTCAACCTTGGAGCTCTAGGACTACTATTAGGGAGCGGGTATGTGGGTGGGGATGTGACCTGGTCTAACCGAATGAGGGGGTGTAGACAGAGGGGCAGAACTTCCCTGAGGGCTTAGCAACAGGGACTGTGGGCAGTCACAGTACAGACTCCCCAAATGGGGTTGGGAGGTTCTGTGCTTGCATGTCTAACTCCGTAGACAAGGCTGATCCTGGGAATGAAATAAATTATTTCTGGAGCCCCTCAACCTTGGAGCTCTAGGACTACTATTAGGGAGCGGGTATGTGGGTGGGGATGTGACCTGGTCTAACCGAATGAGGGGGTGTGGACAGAGGGGCAGAACTTCCCTGAGGGCTTAGCAACAGGGACTGTGGGCAGTCACAGTACAGACTCCCCAGGTCTTTACCGCCTACTGCAGTTCTGAGGGTAAAGGAAAGGAGGCAGGTGACAGTTTGCTGGGCTCATCCCCCTCTTTCTCATCGCACACTGCAGTCTTCACGTTCAACCTCCCACATACTCCGAATTTTATTATTCTCATCCACACCATAGTAGGTCCCTGTTTTCTGGTGGAAGAATATTTCTTTCTGGTGTCAGTAATGATAATTTCAAGATACATTCCAGATAAGATAATAAAATAATAAGATCCATGAAATGGTTACTGTCAACCACCCCTCTCTCCTTTACTGATAAAACATTCCCTGTGGCGATGTTGACATGCTGACAAATAGTTCTTCAAGGCTTCCTCTGAAATCTCCAGTAGCAAAGTACCTGGGGAATGGACTGGAACAAGAGAACAACTCCAGAATGCAGGCACCTTTTGAGTGGAGAACAGACAATGGCTAAGATTTTGGAAGTACAAAAGCTAGTTGTCTTTGTTCTTTAGTATCCTCACCGCCGGACATAGTGCGTGTTCATTCAATTGAATGAGCCTCCTTAGGGCACTGAATCTCTCCCTTTTAGCTTTGCCCAAATCTTCCATCTAACATCCTAACTCCTTACCCAGTGGACAGCCCAGATGTAATTATTTTCAACTAAATTCTACTAGAAACATTTCCATATCTGTGACTATTCAAAAATATCTTGACTCTTGTGATTTCAAATAAAGCCCACATACTATTGAATACTTTGAGAATATTAAAAGAACGAGATAAGCCAGACTTTAGTTTATGAATGGGCTGGACTCTGTGGAAAGCATATACCTCTTTGCAGGAAGAACCTCTTCAGGAATCATCAGCTTTTGCCAATCACACGATTTTCCTCATTCCGATAGCTGGGAGAGAAGTGGTTTTGCTGTCACAATATCCAAAACACTGATTAGTGTAGCTCTCCCTTTTAGCTTTAGATTCTGCTGCTAAGTCACTTCAGTCGTGTCCTACTCTGTGTGACCCCATAGACGGCAGCCCACCAGGCTCCCCCGTCCCTGGGATTCTCCAGGCAAGAATACTGGAGTGGGTTGCCATTTCCTTCTCCAATGCATGAAAGAGAAAAGTGAAAGTGAAGTCGCTCAGTCTGTCCGACTGTTAGCGACCCCATGGACTGCAGCCCACCAGGCTACTCCGTCCATTGGATTTTCCAGGCAAGAGTAGTGGGGTGGGGTGCCATTGCCTTCCGCCAGCTTTAGAGTCTGTGTGATCCAATTCTCCTATTAATAGGTAAGGAGACTGAGTTCTCCTGGTCTACTTCTAGTCAGAAGTGGTAGAACCAAAGAACACATCTCCAAACTCTCAAACTAGTGATGTTTCCTCCCACAGGATAACTGTTTCTGCAAAAGACAGAAGGGGTAAGGGGTTCTCCTCAGACATATGCAAGCTATCCACTCAGTTATAGGGAACAGACGTGCACTGAAGAGAATTAATAAGGTAGAACTATCTAGTTATATAGATACACACACAAACACGACAACATTCCAGGCACATGAATTCAAACAGCAGTTGCCAAACAGTACAGAGAGAATGAAGCCATTTATGTAACCCAAAATGAAGAATGTACATTTTCCACGGGCCGAGTCTGAAGTTGCATGGCACCATGATAACAGTGTTGACCTCTGGAGAGGACTCTAGATCTAGGGGTAGTAGTCAAAGAAGAGTTTGTCCTTATGGGTATTGTTTGTATTTTTATGAGGAGAATCTACTTATGGGTTAATTATTTAAGATTTAGTTTAAAAGAGTAAAGCTACAATTTTTTTTTTAATTGTCCTCTATGAGTTCACCGCTGAACATTCAGGGCTTCAGTTGCCAATGGGTCACTAAATCAGGTGCATCGTTCTATCAGCAATAAGCAGTGAGGGGAAAATATTCTCCTTTGGAGAGGAAAGACCCATCTCACAATGATTTCCCAATTACCCTTTCCCCTTACTTAACAACAACAGCAACAACAAGAAACATCTTTTAAAAGAGAAAAGCTGCTTCCCTGGGGATGAGTAAATAATCCCTTTTCTCTTCCAATATTGACTTTGGATATGTCAGTTTTATTAAAGGTGTGGAAAGCATGAAGTGGTAAATTTTGAAATGATTCTTATAGTTTATGTAGAAAAAGGTAATTTTTAGGAAACTGGTCTTCTTATGCTAAATAAGGAACAGTTTTCTCTCCACCCTGCATTTCTCCCCAGACTTTAGGGATGGTTTTGTTACTTCTCTGTTGATGACCAAAGCATCTCAATTCTTCATGAAAAGTCTGAGGCAGATCACAGGGACCTTTGTTGGAAATATACAAACATATACTTATGTGTTTATATACATCAGTAATACAGTATGTGTGGGTATGCTATTTGATGAAGTGCTGTAAAATTCTTCTCCCATTCCTAAGTGCCATCAAGTTTCTGCCAAGAGAGCTAAATTGGCTTTTCTGATTGCTGCCAAATCCTGTTTAGGGAAACCACCTGTGGTCTCAGAGTTGTGTTACTATTTCCATATACTTGTGAATATTTTCCGCTCAAAATAGAACAACTCCCCCTGCCCCTTTCTCATCCATGTGGTGTCACACACATGTGCATCAGAGGTAAAGTGGTGACATGTTGTTTTTATTCTTTGCCCTGCAAGCTCAGGGCCTGGTCCGATTGCCATTCTTACACTTGTAAATACAGCAAATAGGCTCATTTCTCGAGTGCCTGCTCTGTGCCTGACCCTGTGCCTGGGACCTGACAGAGGGTAGTGAACACAGTGGATGTGAGCCCTGCCCCCATGGCGCTTCTGTTACCTCTGCTGCCAGCGGGATCACTCAGCTCTGTGGAGCTCCCCAGTTACCAGGGCAACAGCACTTTCAGATGCGTTAAGAAGTTCTAACGAATGTGCAGTATCATGTTCCGTTCTGCAAACAAAGCCATTTATTTTAGGCTGAAGCATTTGCATCAAAATTTAAATAATTTATCTGGATTGTGTCATTGAACACTTTATGATATCTTTTTGGTTTTCTTCAGTAGCATATTTATTCAATAAAATCTTTGTCATCTTAGATTTTTTTCAACTAACTCTTCAAGCTAGATGTATAAACTAAACAGGAAGATGGTCCCAAGAATCTATGCCTGTCTGAGAGAAGTGTTATATAGGTCATTACCAAAGTGAATCAGGACCTCAAGTATTTTTTTACTCAATGCTCAAAGATCTTGGGACAGAAATAACAAAAAAAAAGAAAAGGGTTTGCTGGGCCACAGAGCTACTAAATGTTACCTATTCTGAACCAAAGAGCTGGAAACACCCCTGATCCACCCATCTCCACCCAAGAAAAAGTACTGAGTCCTGAAATTCCCATTAAAAAAATGGAATCCTTTCGGTTAGCTTGGCATTGCTCTTGGAAAGAAGGCCTGTCAATCTAGGAGGGCCAGCCCTAAACTTGGGCTTGGCATTAGCCTTTTGTAAGATTCATATGTGCAGGTCCCAGCCAGGGAATGAGACACCACAGGTGAGCATCACTGTTTGAAAGCTTGGAGGGAGAGAGAGAAAGATGCTGGGCAGCCTCACCTGGAGAGACTCGGAGGGCCGCAGACCTGAGAGAGCACTCTGAACACGGAGGCACAGCATCTGGAGACAGGTTGCTGCTCAGCTCTATAGAAAGCCAGCTCTTCTTTGCCTCTGATTTTTTTCTTAATTTATTTATTTTTAATTGAAGGATAATTGCTTATAATCTTGTGTTGGTTTCTGCCACACATCAATATGAATTAGCCATAGGTATACCTATGTCCCCTCTCTCTTGAACTTTCCTCCCACCTCCCATGCCCCACCCTATTAAATGATTTCTGATATGTAAACACAAAATCAAACTTTCTTCTTTCAGAATCTTAACGGGGGATTTCTTTGGTGGTCCAGTGGCTAGGAGCCCTCGATTCCACTGCAGGGAGCAGGGGTTTCATCCCTATTGAGGGAACTAAGATCCTACATGCCATTCAGCAAGACCAAAAACAAACAAAAAGAATCTGAACAAGTGTTCCTGCGTGTGTCCTAAGTTTTTCTAAGACAGGGTGTTGCACATCTCCTGTCCTTGCCCCTGAGGCAGGAGAGGTGAGGCGTAGCACCCTATAGGCTCAGAAGGGCCTTGTCAGAGCATATAGTGCTGGGAGGCCCAGGGTAGTAGAACCTGCTGGCCTCTCGTTCTGTAGCCCACAAGACACATTTGTACATCTAGCACTTTCCACACAAAGCGGCCCATGGTAGCACTGCTTGGATGTGGTCCCCGTGCTGTTCACAGAGCTGCTCTGTGGTTCATCTTTCTGCACAGCCTCTGGGAGTCCAGTGGAGGAACCACAGCTTCCTGCTGTCCATGTTCGGTAAGCAGAAGGTCAAGGTTTTAGAAATCCCTTGCTTTCACTCCACCTAGAGGTAAAACAGTCGTTAGCAGAAGCACATATTTGCTTCTTGGGGATATGTTTGTGAAAACATAACAAAGCCTTTATTTATGAGTTGCATTCATTATTTCAAGCTTAAGAAACGTGACCTTCTGAAAAAGTTGAAAAAAATAACATGTTAAAAATAGAGAAATTATACTATTGTTCCTGGGTTGAATGGTGACACAGATGATTTAGTCAAAACATATCTCTATTTTTTGTGTGTAATAAGTTTTTGAGTCTCTGATTATAGCTGGCAGAAGGTTTACCCTCAAATAATGGGGTTTGGGGCATTAATAATAAACCGATAGCTTTCAACAGCAGTTGCTATGACTTTCTTCATGTGCAATAAAGCACTTCTAATGGATTACATGATTAACTTTCTGCAGCTGAAATGAATGAGATATTAATGTTTTTTGAGAAATCTGATTGGAATTAAGTTAAAACACATTGACTTCTTCCACTTTATGTTCATACTATAGTAGTTTAAACACATATTTCATTATTTGAAATATTTTTTCTCTCAGCATATACTGATGGTGAGAGAATTAAATGACACTGAAAATTCTGGAAATCAATAGAAACAGATTAGAACTGCAAGCACCAGGCACATGAAGAAAGAGAAGAGTCGTTTAGGTAGGTCTCCAATTAGACGTTATTCTAGAAGCTCTACTTGAGACAGGGACACATTGCCCCTGTGGAGGCAATAACTGCCACATTGACATCAGCAATGTGAAATTGTCTAGTTCCTCTGAGCATAATGGTTTTAATTAAAATAGGAGGCTAAAAAAATAAGCAAAGATAATTAAGCAGCATTCGTCCCTTATGCAAGAATGTGCTACAAAAATCTCATTTGATTTCATTAATTTACATGTCACAAAGCAATTAGCTTTGTTTACCCATCTCTCAGAGTGTAGGTGCATCTAAATTTTATCCTAATTATGTTTATAAAGAGTGCAGCTACAAAGGGTGTTGACTATTTAAAATGCACAATTAGCATTGTAATTACTACAACTGTGGGTAAAACATGTCATCTCCTCGTTCATTTTGTCCCACTACTACATGTAAATTGTGGAGTGGGATGTGGAGTGTCATTTGGGGAAAGGGGAGTAAAGTTAGGTAGATCCCCAAACCCAAACAGCCTGCCTCATTGACAGCTTTACAACACACTCAGTGTCCAGAGTCCTTTGCCTCCATATCTGATTGAGAAGAGTGTTAGGACGTCAGAAGCCCAAGCCCAGAAAAGTTTCCAAAAGAAAGATGTGTGCCCAAGGTTATTTGGTAGTCTTAACTCCAAAACCTTATTCAAGTCTTGCCAGGATCTCCTGGGCTCAGAAACCATCATGGGCTGGACAATGAATCTCTGTTGTTGCAGGAGGAGGGGCTGGTGAATATTCCTTACCGATTCAAAGAAGAAGAAAAAGTAAAACAAAGCCCCAAGTCCCATTTGTACCATTCAAATGGAATTTTTCACCAACTATGGAAAGATATTTGGGGTATAACAGAGGAAACTGAATATGGACTAATTCTCGGATACTATCAGAGAATTAGTAATATTTTTAGGCGAGTGAATGGCATTGTAGTCATGAAGGAAAATTTGGTTACTTTTAGAAGTAAGTGCTGAAGGGGTAAGTTATGATATTGACAACTTAATTTCAATATATACTGAAAAGACATATGCAGAGAGATAAAGCAAATATGGTAGATATTAGCAGTAGTTAAATTTAATAATTTTATTTATGTTTTTTTGGCTGTGCTGGGTCTTTGTTGCGGTGCAGGCTTTTCTCTAGTTGCTGAAGTGAGCAGGGGTGCTATTCTCTATTAGAGGTGCAGAGGCTTCTCATTGCGGTGGCTTCTGCTGTGGGACATGGGCTCTCAGTGAGTGGGCGTCAGTAGTTGCAACTTTCAGGCTCAGAAGTTGCAGCTCATGGACTTAGTTGGTCTGCGGCATGTGGGATCTTCTAGGACCAGAGATCAAATTCGTATTTCCGGTATTGGCAGGCAGATTCTTTACCACTAAGCCACCACAGAAGCCCCATCAATAAATTTATATATTAGGTATATCAGTTCGGTTCAGTTCAGTTGCACAGTCATGTTTAACTCTTTGTGACCCCAGGGACGGCAGCACGCCAAACTTCCCTGTCCATCACTAACTCCTGGAGCTTGCTCAAACTCATGTCCATTGAGTCGGAGATGCCATCCAACCATCTCATCCTCTGTTGTCCCCTTCTCCTCCTGCTTTCAATCTTTCCCAGCATCAGGGTCTTTTCCAATGAGTCAGTTCTTCACATCAAATGGCCAAAGCTTTGGAGTTTCAGCTTCAGCATCAGCCCTTCCAATGAGTATTCAGGACTGATTTCCTTTAGGATTGACTGGTTTGATCTCCTTGCAGTCCAAGGGACTCTCAGTAATCTTCTCCAACATCACAGTTCAAAACCATCAATTCTTCAGCACTCAGCTTTTTTATGGTCCAACTCTCACGTCCATACATGACTACTGGAAAAACCATAGTTTTGACTTGACAGACCGTTGTCATATAGGCAGTCATGGAACCAGTCATTAAGTGTCTGTGTATCAGTTGGAAGTGTTTCTGGCTGCTAGCAAAAGAAAGCTCAACCAGCAATGGCTGAATCTCAAAGAACCTTCATTACTTACTAAACAAGAAGCATACAAGTTATCCATTTGGGGTCGGTCCAGCAAGATAGTCATGACCTCAAGGTCCTGGCCGGAGAAGGCAATGGCCCCCCACTCCAGCGCTCTTGCCTGGAAAACCCCATGGATGGAGGAGCCTGGTAGGCTGCAGTCCATGGGGTTGCGAAGAGTCGGACATGACTGAGCGACTTCACTGTCACACATTGGAGAAGGAAATGTCAACCCACTCCAGTGTTCTTGCCTAGAGAATCCCAGGGATGGGGGAGCCTGGTGGGCTGCTGTCTCTGGGGTCGCACAGAGTCAGACACGACTGAAATGACTTAGCAGCAGCAGTAGCAAGGTCCTGGCAGTTCTGCCCCTCTGCCTTGTCACCCTCAGCCCATCAGCTTCTGACAGCATCAATTCATCATTGCAAGGCTGCTGCTGTCGCTCTAAGCATCATGGCCACATGCAAAACCAAGGGGGCTGGGCAAGGAATAACAAAAGCCAGCTCTCCTTCTTTGCTTGCTTCTTTTATCAGGAAGCAAAATCTTGGAGTTGGTAAGAAAAGGATAAATTTGGAATTTGAGATGAACAAAAACTGACCACTATATGGTACTCACACAGTAAAGAATCTGCGTGCAATGCAAAAGACCCGGGTTCAGTCCCTGGGTTGGAAAGATAGCCTGGAGAAAGGAATGGCAACCCACTCCAGTGTTCTTGCCTGGGAAACCCCATGGACAGAGGAGCCTGGTGGGCTGCAGTCCATTGTTGTTCAGTCGCTAAGTCCTGTCTGACTCTTTGTGACCCCATGGACTGCATGCAGCAGGACAGGCGTCTCTGTCACTCGCTATCTCCCTGAGTTTGCTCAAACTCATATCCACTTGCTCAGACTCAGTGATGCCACCCAACCATCTCATCCTTTGTCACCCCCTTCTCCTCCTGCCTTCAGTCTTTCCCAGCATCAGGGTCTTTTCCAATGAGTCAGTTCTTCGCATCAGGTGACCAGAGTATTAGAGTGTCAGCTTTAGCAACAGTCCTTCCAATGAATATACAGGACTGATTTCCTTTAGGATGGACTGGTTTGATTTCCTTGCAGTCCAAGAGACTCTCAAGAGTCTTTTCAAGTACCACAATTTGAAAGCGTCAATTATTCAGCACTCAGTCTTCTTTATGGTCCAACTCACATCCATACATGACTACTGGAAAAACCATAGCTCTGACTAGACAGACCTTTGTTGGCAAAAAAATGATGTCTCAGCTTTTTAATACACTGTCTAGGTTTGTCATAGCTATCCTTTCAAGGAGCAAGTGTCTTTTAATTTCATGGCTGCAGTCACTGTCTGCATTAATTTTGGAGCCCAAGGAAATGAAATCTGACACTAATTCCACCTTTTCTTCATCTGTTTGCCATGAAGTAATAAGACTGAATGCCACGATCTTAGTTTTTTGAATGTCGAGTTTTAAGCCAGGTTTTTCACTCTCCTCTTTCACTTTCATCAAGAAACTCTTTAGTTCCTCTTCACTTTCTGCAATTAAGGTGGTATCATCTGCATATCTGAGGTTGTTGATATTTCCTCTGGCAATCTTGATTCCAGCTTGTGCTTCATCCAGCCCAGCATTTCCTGTGATATTCTCAGCATGTAAGTTAAATAATAGGGTGACAATATGCAGTCTTGACGTGCTCCTTTCTCAATTTTGATCCAGTCTGTTGTTCCAAGTCCAGTTTACTTCTTGTTCTGCTTACAGGTTTCTCAGGAGGCAGGTAATGGGGTCTGGTATTCTCATTTCATTAAGAATATTCTACAGTTTGTTGTGATCCGCACAGTCAAGGGCTTTAGTCAAAGGCTACACTCCATGGGGTTGCAAAGAGTCAGACAAGACTGAGAATCTAACACTTTCACTTTTCATATGTAAAATAGATAAACAACAAGGACCTAGTGTATAGCACAGGGCACTATATTGAATATCTTATCATACTCAGCCATTAAAAGAATACATTTGAATCAGTTCTAATAAGATGGATGAAACTGGAACCAATTATACAGAGTGAAGTAAGCCAGAAAGAAAAACACCAATACAGTATACTAACACATATATATGGAATTTAGAAAGATGGTAATGAGGACCCTGCATGCAAGACAGCAAAAAAGATACAGATGTGTAGAGCGGACTTATGGACTCTGAGGGAGAAGGAGAGGGAGAGGGAGAGGGAGGGATGATTTGGGAGAATAGCATTGAAATATGTATACTATCATGTAAGAAATGAATTGCCAGTCTATGTTCAATGCAGGATGCAGGATGCTTGGGGCTGGTGTATGGGGATGATCTGGAGGGAAGATGTGGGGTGGGAGGTGGGAGGGGGGTTCATGTTTGGGAGTTCGTGTAAAAAAATAAATAAA
>SJYX01019447.1:196917-233247 GCA_006410675.1 Oreotragus oreotragus
AAGAGTCGGACATGACTGAGCGACTTCACTGTCACACATTGGAGAAGGAAATGTCAACCCACTCCAGTGTTCTTGCCTAGAGAATCCCAGGGATGGGGGAGCCTGGTGGGCTGCTGTCTCTGGGGTCGCACAGAGTCAGACACGACTGAAATGACTTAGCAGCAGCAGTAGCAAGGTCCTGGCAGTTCTGCCCCTCTGCCTTGTCACCCTCAGCCCATCAGCTTCTGACAGCATCAATTCATCATTGCAAGGCTGCTGCTGTCGCTCTAAGCATCATGGCCACATGCAAAACCAAGGGGGCTGGGCAAGGAATAACAAAAGCCAGCTCTCCTTCTTTGCTTCCTTCTTTTATCAGGAAGCAAAATCTTGGAGTTGGTAAGAAAAGGATAAATTTGGAATTTGAGATGAACAAAAACTGACCACTATATGGTACTCACACAGTAAAGAATCTGAGTGCAATGCAAAAGACCCAGGTTCAGTCCCTGGGTTGGAAAGATAGCCTGGAGAAAGGAATGGCAACCCACTCCAGTGTTCTTGCCTGGGAAACCCCATGGACAGAGGAGCCTGGTGGGCTGCAGTCCATTGTTGTTCAGTCGCTAAGTCCTGTCTGACTCTTTGTGACCCCATGGACTGCATGCAGCAGGACAGGCGTCTCTGTCACTCGCTATCTCCCTGAGTTTGCTCAAACTCATATCCACTTGCTCAGACTCAGTGATGCCACCCAACCATCTCATCCTTTGTCACCCCCTTCTCCTCCTGCCTTCAGTCTTTCCCAGCATCAGGGTCTTTTCCAATGAGTCAGTTCTTCGCATCAGGTGACCAGAGTATTAGAGTGTCAGCTTTAGCAACAGTCCTTCCAATGAATATACAGGACTGATTTCCTTTAGGATGGACTGGTTTGATTTCCTTGCAGTCNTCTCCTCCTGCCTTCAGTCTTTCCCAGCATCAGGGTCTTTTCCAATGAGTCAGTTCTTCGCATCAGGTGACCAGAGTATTAGAGTGTCAGCTTTAGCAACAGTCCTTCCAATGAATATACAGGACTGATTTCCTTTAGGATGGACTGGTTTGATTTCCTTGCAGTCCAAGAGACTCTCAAGAGTCTTTTCAAGTACCACAATTTGAAAGCGTCAATTATTCAGCACTCAGTCTTCTTTATGGTCCAACTCACATCCATACATGACTACTGGAAAAACCATAGCTCTGACTAGACAGACCTTTGTTGGCAAAAAAATGATGTCTCAGCTTTTTAATACACTGTCTAGGTTTGTCATAGCTATCCTTTCAAGGAGCAAGTGTCTTTTAATTTCATGGCTGCAGTCACTGTCTGCATTAATTTTGGAGCCCAAGGAAATGAAATCTGACACTAATTCCACCTTTTCTTCATCTGTTTGCCATGAAGTAATAAGACTGAATGCCACGATCTTAGTTTTTTGAATGTCGAGTTTTAAGCCAGGTTTTTCACTCTCCTCTTTCACTTTCATCAAGAAACTCTTTAGTTCCTCTTCACTTTCTGCAATTAAGGTGGTATCATCTGCATATCTGAGGTTGTTGATATTTCCTCTGGCAATCTTGATTCCAGCTTGTGCTTCATCCAGCCCAGCATTTCCTGTGATATTCTCAGCATGTAAGTTAAATAATAGGGTGACAATATGCAGTCTTGACGTGCTCCTTTCTCGATTTTGATCCAGTCTGTTGTTCCAAGTCCAGTTTACTTCTTGTTCTGCTTACAGGTTTCTCAGGAGGCAGGTAATGGGGTCTGGTATTCTCATTTCATTAAGAATATTCTACAGTTTGTTGTGATCCGCACAGTCAAGGGCTTTAGTCAAAGGCTACACTCCATGGGGTTGCAAAGAGTCAGACAAGACTGAGAATCTAACACTTTCACTTTTCATATGTAAAATAGATAAACAACAAGGACCTAGTGTATAGCACAGGGCACTATATTGAATATCTTATCATACTCAGCCATTAAAAGAATACATTTGAATCAGTTCTAATAAGATGGATGAAACTGGAACCAATTATACAGAGTGAAGTAAGCCAGAAAGAAAAACACCAATACAGTATACTAACACATATATATGGAATTTAGAAAGATGGTAATGAGGACCCTGCATGCAAGACAGCAAAAAAGATACAGATGTGTAGAGCGGACTTATGGACTCTGAGGGAGAAGGAGAGGGAGAGGGAGAGGGAGGGATGATTTGGGAGAATAGCATTGAAATATGTATACTATCATGTAAGAAATGAATTGCCAGTCTATGTTCAATGCAGGATGCAGGATGCTTGGGGCTGGTGTATGGGGATGATCTGGAGGGAAGATGTGGGGTGGGAGGTGGGAGGGGGTTTCATGTTTGGGAGTTCGTGTAAAAAAATAAATAAATAAATAAATAAAAATAAATTAATTAACCAGGAAAAAAAAATTAAAAAAAAAAAAAGAATATCTTATCATAAGCTATAATGGAAAAGAATATAAAATATATATATGTATGCTGCTGCTGCTAAGTCACTTCAGTCGTGTCCGACTCTGTGTGACCCCATAGACAGCAGCCTACCAGGCTCCCCCATCCCTGGGATTACTTATATGTTTATATATGGAGAGAGCCAACTCACTTTGTTGTATACCTGAAACACTGGAAATCAACTGGACTTCAATTAAAAAATAAAAATTTAAAAAACAGAATGAGATGTCATCTCACATCTGTTCGTATGTGTATAATTTAAAAAATAATAATGGATGTTGGCAAAAAAAGAAAAAGCAAAATCTTTGCCAGAAGACTGCAGACTTCTGTTTCCACTTGAGCGGCTAGAACAGACAGAGGCCAGTCCTAGCTGCAGGGAGCCTGGGACGTGCCATCACAATAAGTGACTACATCGGTTATGATTCATCCCCTGGGGCTAGGGATGCGCTGTCTCCCAGAACAAGATTGATGTTCTGTTAACGAGAAAAAGGGAAAATGCCAGCTACTTTCCATTTGCTAAACAGATGCCCCTTTTCTCTAGAGAGGATACGGTTCTGTTTTTACTAGGTGACAAAAATGACTTTAAGTGAAAGTAGAGCTAAAACTCATTCTTCACTGTATGTCGTTGCTGTTTAACAAGAAGGTAAATGGTGCTCAAAAAAGAGTTCAGGTTTCTTGTCTGTCAGCACAGTGAAACAGGAACTCCAACCATCTTTAAACTAGGTTTCGTTTCCCTTTCAAGTTCGGTAGTACATTTCAATATACAGTTTGCTTTTAGAGATCGTTCTCACTGTGACGGCCATTATGCAGCAGAATAGAATATATGCTACCGTTCAGTATATTTTTAGCCACAGTTGACCAAGTGTCCTCTGTTTGCAAGGCTCTGTAATAGGTGATTACATGCTCTCTTATTTGTGTAAGAAAAATCTGCCTGCCTATTACAAAAAGCCCCAGCTCAGTCTTGAGTTACCACACTTAATAAAGAAAGAAAATGCCTTCAGAGCTTTCAGCAGTTGTTCTAATTGTTTGCTTTCTCCCAACCAATATAAGATAATCTGGACATCTGGGCTGTTTAAATGGAAGTCCATTTGTTGATCATGGCAAGTGATAGTCATTACTAGATAGTCATTACTGTCCCCTTCCCTAGCCCTTGGCCCCAAAGTAGGCTTTCTTTTAGAAAGAATGCTGCATGCTCCTTGTGGATGGATTGAAATGAATTTCCAGACTAACAATAGCCACCTAACCATCACTGGGATTCACAGTCATGTGCCCTTGGAGGCAGGCCTAGAATTGCATGGCCTGGGCCAGAAAGTCTGTGAGTGTCTGAAAGTCCCTCACCACCTTAATCGCACATTTGCCTGGTGACTTAGCATTTGGTGCTGATGGCTGGTGCTGTGTTGAAGTATTTCAATGCTGGCTGTCCCCTGTTTCTTGGTAACCTCTGGGATGTGGCTGACTGTCACACTGACTGCTGCACAGAGGCTCTGCAGCAGGGCTGGCTTAGAGCAGGCCCAAGAGCCCCTCTTCTCTATGTCAACCTGCAACATCCCCAGGCCCCCTGATTCAAGCATCTTACTGTGGTGCACTGTAGTCTATGGCTTGCCTGTCTCCTCGCGTGACCCCAGGGAGATGTCCCATTGCTGATAGAAGCCTTGTGACTATTTTACCTCCAAACTTACATTTAACCCTTCGGATAAATATTTTAAGTGATTCTCCCCATTTTTCCTGTTGTTGTTGTTTGTGTTTTGGCCACACCACATGGCTTAGGGGATCTTGGTTCCCTGTGCTGGCTCAGTCGCTCAGTCATATCTGACTCTTTGTGACCACAGGGACTGTAGCCTGCCAGGCTTCTCTGTCCATGGGACTTTTCAGACAAGAATACTGGAGTGGGGTGCCATTTCTTTCTCCAGGGGATCTTCCTGACCCAAGGATCAAACCCATGTCTACTGCATTGGTCAGTGGGTTCTTAAACACTGAACTATTTGGGAAGCCCCTTAGTTCCCTGAACAAGGATCAAACCTGTGCCTGGAAATGGAAGCCTGGAGTCTTAATGACTTGGATCACCAAGGGCGTCCCTCTCCAGTGTTCTGTATGAAACATCTCTTTGTGATTTTAACTTTACTATAGTAAGGACACATCACTTAAAAAAAAGGCGGGGGTCAATGAAGTGGGAAATAGGAGAGAGAGAGAGATGTAGTGAGAAGGCAGCTTTGCTGGTGCCCATAGAAACAGGAGGTAAAGTTGGAGCCACAGGTGTGGGCAGGTGGGAAGTTGTGGTGACGGGAACGAAAGGAAGTCCTCTTCCGCTGCTTTTATATCTTTAGCGACTTAGTAAACAAAGCTATTAGCTCAGAGTGAGGGTAGGAAATGTTGCAAGAGAAGAGAAATCAGGAGAGTTGGAAAGTAAATGAACAAGGAAAACAGAGTATGAGGGTAGGGCACCCGAAGGCCCCGAGGACAATTAGTGATATGCATTTGAAGTGAGACCAGCCAGTGGCAGGTAATACACCCCTGGCCAGACCCTACTCCTGGCTGGGCCAGATGGAAGACCCAGGGAATTCCTCACATGAGAGGTCAGCTCTCAACAATTTCATGCTAGTAGCCGAGGCCCAGTGGGGCCGGCCTGGAGCAGACTGTGCTACTGGCCAAAGACCTTGCTCTTCAGTGCTATCGCCATCACTGGAAGATTTGTCCAGGGCCGGGCTGTGATGTGGGCAGCAGAGTGGATGCCCCGGGGGAAGGGCACAGGGCTGGTGATCTCTACAGGTGTGAAGGACTCAAGGCCTTAGTCTTCCGGCATGGAGGTGGGCGGCTGGGTGGGGCTCCTGTGTCAGGAGAAGGTATGTCCATATTTAATGTCCTTCCTCAGTGCTTTGTGATGCCCTTTGGGTCCCAGAGAACCTCCTAAGTGACTTGCCATCGTTTCTCCATGCCTGGCTTGTGGGGTTGACTGCATGACACCCAACCCCATCCAAGAAACTCATCACACCAGGTTATAAAGCCTTGTCTATTGTTTGTTATCCCTGGAAAACAGAAGAGCAAGAACCCTGTTGAACTTTTTTCTTTTTTTAAACCACTTTATCCCCAGTGCCTGGTAAAATTCCGAAAGATAGTAGATGCTCATTAAATTTTGAATGCATGAGTATATAAAAGAGGGCTGGCAAGAAAGAGGGATCGAAGGGAGGGAGAGAGGGAAGAAAGGAGAGAGAGAAGGATAGAGAGAGGGAGGAAGGAAGGAATCCCTGCTACTCTATTAGGGCTATTCTGAATGAGGTTTGCAAAGATGGATCTGAATTCGCAGTACCCTCTATAGGAGACATGGCAATGCAGGTGAGGAGTGGAGCTGGTGGGAACTGATGAAAAGTGCTTTCAGTGGGGCTCTTTAAAATGTGGAAGACACACCGGAGGTCACGTGGGGGAGGCCAGGAAGACTGGGGCATCAGTGGCTGACACATATGGGATCAGGTGCTATTTTGATGAGAATGTCAGGAAGGTGAGAATAAGGGATGATGGTCAAGGTGGGCAGGAGGGAAGCAAGAGAGTTCTTGGATGAAGAGCTGAGACAGACCCACATCTCAGTGGGTGTAGTGGGTGTGATGGATATGATATGAGGCCCCTGTAGCTGGGAATCCACAGAGCCCAGCAGCTTTAATTATCCACCTCTCTTTCCTGTTCTTTCTGGAAAAAAAGAATCTCCACTGGACTTGCTTCATCCTTCCCACTACTTACTCTCTCTTCAGTACTTTACACCCCCAACCTCTGGATTTTCTTGTTTGCAGTTTGCGATCTCTTTTCTCAAGACCTTCAAACCCAACCCATGGTTTTCCTGACCATGGTGGACCAAGCTAGATCCACTCTCAAACCATAGCATGTGTATTCTGAAGTTGTCAGGTACACTGTTTTTAACATAACCCTCATGTAGAATACACACACACACACACACTCATAAACACATACACCATAAATATGATACATATATATAATATATGACATAGAAATATATGGGCTTCTCTGGTGGCTCAGCAGTAAAGAATTCACCTGCAGTGCAGGAGACAGGTTCAATCCCTGGGTCGAGAAAATCATCTGGAGAAGTAAACAGTAACCCACACTGTATTCTTGCCTGGGAAATCCCATGGACAGAGGACCCTGGTGGGTACAGTCCATGGGGTCACAAAGAGTTGGACACAACTTAGCAACTAAACAACAAACAATAATAAGTACATATTCTTAGTATGTATTTATTTTTTGCTTGTTCTGTCAGTTACCAAGAGGGAGGAGGTAAGTTAAAATCTCCCACAATGATTGTTTCTTCTTTTAATTCTGCGCATTTTTCAAGTCATGTATTTTGATCCCTTGTTATTGGGTACATACAAAATTAGAATTTTTATATCTTCCTGATGAATTGAGCCTTTATCATTATGAAGTGATTCTCTTTATTTCAAGTAATGCTTTTTTTTGCCTTGAAGTCTACTTTATCTGATATCAATTTAGTGACATGGATTCTTTCAGTTAGTGTTTGCATGGTATGTTATTATATGTCCTTTTCTTCAATCTTTCTTATTCTCTTGTTTTAATGTATCTCTTGTAAGAAGCATTTAGTTGTACTATAAAATACAATTCGTCACTCTTTATCCTTTAATTTGAACATATAGATTATTTATACTTATTGGTAACTCATGATATAGTTAAGCTAAACCTACCATGTTATTTTGTGTCTTCCTTTTGATCCATTATATTTCTTTTTCTCCCTTTTTCATTTTCGTTCCTACCATGTTTCCCTCCATTTGTCTTTCTGTGTTTTATTGTGGGTTTTTCTTCGGATATATCTATAGTTAATTAATTGCTCTTTAGTTGTAATCTACTATAAGACTTATCAATTGAATTTTTACTTTCTGTGGCAATATTTTTCAGTTCTAGAATTTCTATTTAGTTCCAGTTTAAAAAACTTTTTATAGTTTCCAGTTCCTTGCTCAGGTTGTCAGACTTGGCATTTATTAAATATAGTAAGCATTATTGTTTTGCAGTCTGTATCTGATGATTTAAATATCTGAACTCTATTGGCATGACCCACTTGGAACCAGTTTAAATTTGAGGTTTGAATCTCAAGCCTCAAGTTCAAGACTTGAGGTTTTCTAGACCATCAGATCGGAGAAGGCAGTGGCACCCCACTCCAGTTCTCTTGCCTGGAAAATCCCATGGA
This sequence comes from Oreotragus oreotragus, assembly GCA_006410675.1. Classification (NCBI taxonomy): domain Eukaryota; kingdom Metazoa; phylum Chordata; class Mammalia; order Artiodactyla; family Bovidae; genus Oreotragus; species Oreotragus oreotragus. Next base: position 204,580 of record SJYX01019447.1, read on the forward strand.
CAGAGGAGCCTGGTAGGCTGCAGTCCGTAGGGTCACTGAGGGTCGGACACGACTGAGTGACTTCCCTTTCACTTTTCACTTTCATGCGTTGGAGAAGGAAATGGCAACCCACTCCAGTGTTCTTGCCTGAAGAATCCCAGGGACGGGGGAGCCTGATGGGCTGCCGTCTATGGGGTTGCACAGAGTCGGACACGACTGAGGTGACTTAGCAGCAGATCATCAGATGGAGTAAAGCTGGACTACGAGTTCAGACAACGATTAGTTTACTCTAATTTACCCTGAGGATAGAGTTATAGCTCAGCTTAAAGTAGGAACTATTTTATCTTTGTCTTTGGTTGGCATAGACTTCCGTCGTCTGACTGTCTAAGGCACTGAAGCTGCAGTTTTGCTTCACAGCTGTTTCTTCTGAATCAGCAGATATCTCGGGTCCCCTGGGCTTAATTCTTGGACTTCTCATGTTCTCCAAGTATTCATTTGATATTTTCTCATGGGCTTCTTGGCTCTTTGGTGTTTTAAGATTTTAAAATATATTCTGTCCTGCTTTTTGGCTTACCAGTTGGCACTAATGGTAAAGAACCCACCTGCCAGTGCAGGAGATGTAAGAGATATGGGTTCAATCCCTGGGTTGGAAAGATCTCCTGGAGAAAGGTATGACAACCCACTCCAGTATTCTTGCTGGAGAATCTCATGGACAGAGAAGCCTGGTGGGCTACAGTCCATAGAGTCCCAGAGTCAGACACAACTGAAGCTACTTAGAATGCTCTTAGCACATCCAACTTTTTAACTGCATTGCATTAAAAATGCTATATCTGTACTGCATAAAAATATAATTTTGGACACTCAGCTTTTAAATCCTGCATATTAATGCATGTCCTTTGGGAGAAATGCATCTTTCTGGATTTTAACTTTGTTTCATCTTTTAGATCAATGATTAAAGCATGTTTTGCTTATACTGCCTTGCAGGGAGACCACATACGGCACTTTTGCCATATCTATGTTCCTGGTAGAGTTATGTGGATACCATCTTCTACTAATAGCAGTGTTTGGCTTAGTGATGGCTGGATCTGTATTAATATTTGGGGTTTTAATGATTGGATTGACAGGAAACCAAGGATAAAAGGGTAGTACATAAATATTTACATGGTAAATTATGGCCTCACTTGAATTTTTTCTTTAGCAAAATAAAATACAGATATGAACTTAATAGCAATAGGGCATAACTTATAAAAGCTAGAAAAAGAGTTATCCAGCTTCCTGTCATTCCCTGGTACTATATTTAGAATATTTTATTATGGTTTTTAGATGTTTTTTATCCACCACAGATTTTTAATATTAAATTCCTGAAAAAATATTTTCTTTTTAATACTCTGATATAACCTATATATAATAGTCATGTTATTTTTATTAAAGACAATTTCTATGTGTAAAATATCTTCTGTACCAAGTAATCTATCTGAACTGGGAACTAATATCTGGAGACTTATTTGTTCAAAATGCCAATCTATTTTTAGCTTTTGCCTCTAATATCTCTTTAACCTTCTTTTTTTTTTTTTTAACCTTCTTTTACCAAAGAAGAATATAGGATTTCCTAAATTTTTCCAATTCTTGTGATTACCAGTCAGCTTGATTGTTTTCATCCCACCTAGGAGTCTTCACAAAGCAGTCTCTGAGGACATTGCATTGAACAGGTTAACTTGTTTAAAATCTGGATTGTTGGTCCTTAGGCCATATTGATAATTTGAGTCAGGAATTAAATCCAGAAGAGTGTGATATATCAGTAAATTTTAAGTAAATCAGAAAAATTTAAGCTTTGATTTATTGGACATCCTGCTTTTCATGTCATCTTTCTCTCAAAGCATGTTTTCATTTATTTGAAAAGCCCAGCTTTTTTCTTTTCTTTCCTTCTTTTGGTTGTAAAGGCTTTGCCTTTAGTGGCACACAAGCCTGCTCCTTGCCTCCTACTCAGCCTGTGATAGGTGATGGAGATAAGAATCCTGGTTGGCATGGGGATTTGGCGAAATGCAGTTATTCTGCATTAAACAATGGTATATTTGTAACCTGTCTCTTAAAACGAAGAGGAAATATCATTTCTCTCTGCAGTTGCTCACACCTTGCTCCTCACTCAGAATGCCTCTGCCCCACCTGCTATATCATCCTGATGCTGGTATTCTCACACAGAAGGGAGATGGAGCAAGTGTGGCATGGCTGGCTCACCCCAAGTGTGTCACCGTCTCCCCTGGGCCCCATGAGGGTGAAAGTCACAGACAAGACTGCATGCCCTTTGGGGAGTCATCGCTGGATGGCCCTGCTTACTGATGTGGGATCTAGCTAACTTTAACCAGTGTTCTCCTCACCCCTAATCTGTGAATCAGAGTCTACATACCCCAGGGATGAAGCAATAGAACAGCAGAGTCTGTCTTCAAGGTACAAATTAGCACTGGATCTGGTGCCACTGGGGTGGAAGAAGAAAATGCTTAGAATAAACGCAACATTTGGCTTCAAACCTGCCTTGAAACGCTTTCTCTCAAAAGTCTTCGGGTTCATTTAGATGTTCTTCAAGCTATCAAATAACTGTATGTATTACAATGAGCTGAGACAGTTCATACTTGGGTTCCAAACTCCCTTTCCCTTCCTTCTGTAGGTGGTCTACTTCTCAGCTATGGCCACCCTGGCAGCCTTGATGAACCTAGCCAGCACAGTGCTGACCATCACCATTTAGAGGGGTGGTTTCTGAGCCTCACAGGTGAGCAGAGGCCAGCTGGCTGGTGAGTTGTGCCACCTTAAGACATAATGGGTCACCATGCTGGGCTGCAGTCCATGGGGTCGCTAAGAGTCGGACACAGCTGAACGACTTCCCTTTCACTTTTCACTTTCGTGCTTTGGAGAAGGAAATGGCAACCCACTCCAGTGTTCTTGCCCGGAGAATCCCAGGGCCGGGGGAGCCTGGTGGGCTGCCGTCTATGGGGTCGCACAGAGTTGGACACGGCTGAAACGACTTAGCAGCAGCAGCATGGGTCTCTAATCNGACTTCCCTTTCACTTTTCACTTTCGTGCTTTGGAGAAGGAAATGGCAACCCACTCCAGTGTTCTTGCCCGGAGAATCCCAGGGCCGGGGGAGCCTGGTGGGCTGCCGTCTATGGGGTCGCACAGAGTTGGACACGGCTGAAACGACTTAGCAGCAGCAGCATGGGTCTCTAATCTGCTGAGATGTTTTCCTGGCTTAGTGAACACAACTGGTGAGACAGTTGGGTCTTTGAGAGAGGCAGTAGAGTAGCCTTTAAGAAAAGGTGTTTGAGGTGTTTGGGGACTTCCCTGGTGATCCAGTGGTTAGGATTCCACCTTGCAACGCAGGGAATGTGGGTTCAATGCCTGGTTGGGGAACTAAGATCCCACATGCCAAGGAGCTACTGAGCCTATGTGCTGAACCCACATGCTGCAACTAAGACCTGACACAGGCGAATAAACAAACAAATATTAAAAGAGAGAGAGAGAGACAGAAGGTGTTTGAAGTCAAAGAAACTGGATTTGAATGCAGCTAAGCTGTGGCTCTTACCAGCTGCAAATTACTTAACTTCTCTGGACTTTATTTTCCTCATCTGTAGAATGGGAGAAATTACGACACCACCCCCCACCCCCACCCCCTCCCATATACACACACCTTGCCACCAGTCCAGTTTTGGGAAGGCTTTTGTGAGATACAGGATTTGTAAAGCATTTAGTACTATATCTGTACATAGAAAGCACATAAGAAATGGACCAGACCATTATTATCATAAGGATATATAGGCTGTACTTTGGGGAGAGAAACACCTCTGAATATATTATTACAGAGGTTCTTTGATCATTTTAGACTTGGAAAAACAAGGGAATTGAAAGATTTCTCTTTTTAAATTTCCTTAAAATTTCTTTATCAATAAAAAGCATCTTGAAGCAGTGGAAAGATTTCTTAATTCTGGTCAGTATATCACTGGGCAATACTTCTGCTTCTGCTTTACTTAGAAAAATCATCCCCAAATGTGACTGTTGATTATTACCTAATCACTAATAGGGAGAGATAGATTTTTTTTTTTTAATAATAGAGCTAAGTTGAAGAATCTGGCATCTTCTTTATTTTTTCTTCCATTTACAAACCTTGGATCATTTTCTTCAGGGGATATTCAAATTGCCAACCTAAAGCTGGAGATCTTGTCCTACCCTATATTTGTGCAATTGGTACTCTCGCTAGAAAACGTTCTTGAGTGTTGATAGCCAAGATAAAGGAAGCTATTACAAAGGACACTGTTAAAATGTACTTCTTACAAAGTGTAGAAGCCCCATATAATCATGTTTTCTTCTAAACTACACTTATTTGGATGTGCTGTGGTTTAAATAACAACACTCAAAACAATTATGTGGTTAAAAGCTGGGTGACATGGTGTTGAAAGTGTCCTGTCTTTGGGTAAAGAAAATCTTCCTACTTGCTGTTAATTAGTTTTTAAAGAAATCTAAATAAAGCATAGATTCAGATTTAAAGTTTGTTTATTCTAATTTTAAAAATCATCTTGTAAATGCGTTCTTCAATGATGGTAGAATAGTTAAGAGAATAAAGTTTGGGGTCAGACTGCCTGGGTTTGAATCTCAGCTCCACCGTTTACCTTCTCTGTGACCTTAAATAATTTCACTTCTTTACGTCTCCAGTTGCTAATTCGTAAAACGGAGATGCTGTGGACCCCTTAGGGCTGTGAAGATTACGTGAGATGAATATGTATAGAAGGCTTAGAACTGTGTGCCTGGCACAGAATAAGTATTGAACTGTTACTGTGCTTTGTGCTCTGTTTTCCCCTCTCACCCCTGTCAATGTTTTAGTCATAAAAGTGGATATTAATATTGTTGTTCTGATAGTGGGACGTGATAGAAAGTACCGACACAGGAGTTAGAATAATTTGTTCTAAGTGACCTAATTTCTTTAATCTTCAGCTTACTCGTGGGTTAATTGTTTAAGTTCTAGAAGAACTGATCTTAAAGGTCTTTTCCAGGTTGCAAATCCTATGATTAATCTATAGTCAGACTAAAAGGGATGTTTTCTGTTTTCACTGCCACTCACCCAATGTGATTATAATCCAAATGTCACTCAATTCTAATAAATACACAACATTAAATTCACCAGGAGGAGAGATTCATCCACTCAGTTGCACGATTTGTCTCCTCTCTCTTATAAGGATGAATGCAGCTGCCTGGCATCTGGACCAGATCATCAGTATATTTGCTTCCCTCTCTGTGCAGCAGGTGATGACATGGGCATCTCATGTGATCGGTTGTGGTTTCATTCTTCAGTGGAATTTGGTTTCACTTCTTGTTGAGTGTCTGTCCAGGGTTTTTCAACTAGTTCCCCAATTGGCTGTAAAACCCCAGCAACAATACAGGAGGGCATTTCCTGGAAAGGCAACAAGAGGCTATAAACATTCAAAGTAATGCAAACTCAGAGACAGCTCTTGGGTTTTTTTTTTCCTTCCTATATGTCAATGTTCTATTTCTTCTTTCCAGAGCTAGTTTCTAACTATAATCTCAATAGTTTGTCTGCAAATATGCCTGGAAACTGTGAGAAATGAGAAGGCTCCAGTAGAACTACTGGTCATTCAGTTCATACGGTTGATCTCATTGGTGAGAGCAGGTGGTCTGCCATGTACAGTTACACAGGTTGTCTACTAAACAACTCTAGGGATTCCATTCAGAGAGTTTCCACTGTGAGTAGCACCCCCCTGGGAATGTGCAGTTTACAGCTTGAGAAACCTATTTCATGGTCCTTAGGGCAATTTACTCCTCCCTATCTTACTTATAAGCCTCTTTCCTAACAATGCTAAGCTAGAGAGACAACTATGTCAGGGAATATGGGCTATTTTTTGGTCAAGACAATAGATAAATTGGCCATCCCTGCTATGAACAGTATTTTTAAAATCAGAAATTATTTATCATTAGGATGAGGATGACACGAAAGGGAACCTGCCCAGTACTAAATATGACCCCACCTGCCTACTGACAGTGTTGCCCATCTGCCAGGGCAACACAGCCCAGGGATTGTTTCTGATGTCAGTTTCCCTTTCTGGACTCCTTGTAATGATCTTTTCTCTTAAGTTCTTTTGCAATTAAAGCTCATCAGATCTCACTATATGGATGAAATGTAAGTATCTGTAGAGATAGGTAAATAGATACACATATTTACATGATGGATGAAAGGAGTAAGTAGGTAGATAGACAGGATAACAGGAACAGAACTAATGGCAGGGATGTGATTAGATAAGAGAGTCCTCATAAAGCCCTATTTCCTTCCACATATAGTAGAACTTGTCAGTGTTAGCAGCTTTATTCATTATTGTTGTTACTGCTCTCTTTAAAAAAAAAACCTGCTATGGCAATGAATTTTTTTCTATGACCAAATTCACCCTTCCCACAGCTCTTGAGCTAGAGCAGATTTAGCTCACATAACCCGTTCTCCTTCCTTCATAGCCTTATTTGTCTTTTAGTCCTTTTTTTGAGTTTAATTTATGCTAAATACATCTTACAAATATTTGCATATTTAAAAAATCTGTTTGCAGTCATTGCCTATTCTGTCCTGGAAGACAAAAAGGTATTTGTCCTTCTCTTTTCATGAGTATCTACTTCTTCAGAAAAAAAACTTCAAAGGAAATATCAACCACTATTTCTAGGAGCTCGTTGCCATATCTCAAGCTCATGCAATTCTGCTCTTTACTCTCTCCTGTGTCTTCTCTCTCTGCTCAGCATCCACCTCCTGACTTCACTATATGTCTTAGTCTGGGTTCTCTCCAGCACAGTCCTGGAGACAAGGCTTTGAGGTGAAAAGTCATCTATTTGGAAGGTGATCCCAGGAAGCATGGCGAAGGAATGGGATGTGAGACGAAGACGGGAGAAAAGCCACTAAAGAACATGTTACTGTATGGACTACTTTGCTGGAAACTACGGCTTGGTCCCCTGGGGCCCTGTGAGAGCCAGTGCAGGACAAACCTCCAAATCATCCCACCAAGGGTGAAGGAACTGGAGTGAAACACCAAGTGTTGTCACTCATTGATCAGGGGTTGTTCCCAGAGACGTGGACTTCTGGACACTTGCAGCCTGCCCTCACGTTGCTATTTCTGGACAGAGACCCTTATTTAAAGACACCCAAATAATTGGGGTAGGAAGCCTTCAGTGCCCCCAGGAATTGTCCAAGAGAGAAGCAGATGACGTTGGGGTGGGCTGAGGGCATCAGGGCAAGCGCCAACATGCAGCTTATTTGGATTTTATTTCAGGTGAAATGGACTCTTGGGAAACCCCTAATGGATTCATTGACAAGTGCAAAACTTTGGAAAAGCCAAAGAACCATAAGCCTAACCTTGCAGGCCAACAGGCCACAGTCTCAGAGTTTTCTGTCTGCCTTCAAAACACGTGGAGGCTGGTGCACATGTGCCATGAGGGTGGGGAGCCTACTGCAGGCAGACTGTCTTCTGGGCCTGGCCTGGGCCTGGCTTTCCTGTGCATAAACGTGCTGGGCTTTGACTGCATCACCACCGGCTCCACCCATGTCCAAGGGATCGGAGGCTCTCTGCTTAGCATCTTCACAGCCCTTTCTGCTTTGTCTGGCTTGATGGGCACAGTTCTCTTCCCCAGGTTCAGAGGCACTATGGGTTGGTCACCATGAGAATCATATCCAGCTGGTTTCACATCGGTTGTCTGACACTCAGTGTATTTTCTGTGTTTGCTCCTGGAAGTCCTTTTGATCTGGCTGTTTTCTTACTTCCATTAAGCAAAAACTTTTCTTCAAACCATGAGTTGCTAAAAGACCAGGTCTGTATTCCTTTGAAAGAAACATGAACCAACCTATCCTTCCAGACTGTTCCTCCAGTCACTGGACCAATAGCACAGTTCTGTTTGAGTGAGGGCAGGACCCTGAGCATCCTGTCTTACATCTCCATTACTTTTCTCTTCTCAGTGTGATCCTGGCAAGAATCAGTGAGCAGTGGGTCATGTGTGGCATAGGATTTTCTGCAGCCTGTGATGTTGCTAAGTAATTGTAGAAGCATTTCATGGACTCACCGCTGTGTCATTGTAAGTCTTCATCATTCATTCACCAAGAACCCATTACATGACAAGATCTGTCTTAGACACTGGGGATACAAGAGTGGTTTATCAGACGAGGTCTCAGTTCCACTGTTTTGCACTGGAGACCAATGAATGAGTAAGTAGCAACGGCCAACAACACAACGTGGCAGGAGCTATGTTAGGAAAGGGCAGAGGATTGGAGACACATAGGAGGGACACCAAATCTGGTCTCGGGGGCTGGGGAGCCTTCCCAGAGAGAGACACAATTAAGAGATCCCTGAAGGGCAAGCTAGGTAGGTGACATGAAGAGTGAAGAATGCTCCAGGCAAGGTGGACAGTTGTGCAAAGGCCGAAATGTGAAAATGTGGAGATCTGGGAACGTGAGAATAGTTATTTTCAGGGTGTAACTCAGATGGTAAAGAATCTGCCTGCAGTGCAGAAGACTGAGGTTGAATCCATGGGTTGGGAAGATCCCCTGGAGAAGGGAATGGTTACCCAGTCCAGTATTCTTGCCTGAAAAATTCCATGGACACAGGAGCCTGGTGGGCTGCAGTCCATGGGGTTGTAAAGAGTTGGACACGATTGAGCAATTAACACTTTCACTTTCAAGCATGTAAATGCTTCAGATGGCATCTGCACTGAAGGAGTATTTTGACCTGGATCTTTTCTCTGTGGAACTGGGATGGGGAGAGGGGAAAGAGGACAGCTTGGTGAGGCCAAAATTATCTGTAGTTGCCTGGGGAAGAGGAAGGAAATCCTGTCCCAGACACAAGGTGCCTGACTGAACATCTATAAGCTTGTCACCCTGAGAGCTTGGTCTCAGAGCTCTGTCACCAACCATATGTCATTCACCCCTGGCAATGAGGACATTCATGATTTGGTAAGAGTGTTTGGTAAGGGTGTTTAAAAAAGTTTTGGTCGTTTTATGCCTGATGAATTCAGCAGTGACATGTTGGGTATCAGCAGTGACGGGGTTAACAGCCTGTTGGCCCTGAGTGATTCAACCTGCAGATGCTCAACCTGAAAAGAGTCTGGACTTTGTTCTTAGACATGGACTGCCTGTGATCCAGTTTCCACCCAGGGAGCATCACTTTTGTGCCCAATCCCTGATCCCTACCCCCAATCCACAGTCATCATTTCCAGAACTCCTCCCTGAGGCCACAGCTCTAAGCCAGGTGATCCTCCACCCCCAGGGCCAAAGTGAGGGAATGGAGGTCCTGGTGGGTGGTGGAAGAAGGATTGAAAGCTGACTTCCTCCTTCACTCAGCATCTCCCAGCCTGCTTCTGCTGTGAACCTCAGCCGGCGCTGGGCTTCAGCAAGGCCCCTGGCCTTCCTGTGGCTCAGAGCTTCCCCTCTTCACCTCTGGGGCCACAGTGAGGTAGGGGCATGGGGCTCGGGTTTCCTGATTTCTGTCATGTCTTTGTCCACAGAATCTTGGGGATATGGGGAGAGGGAAAATGAGAGGTTTGTAGGTCTAGTTCCAGGCGTTATAAAGCCATGGGCTAGCCTGGGAACTGTATTCCTCTGATGTAATGTGCATGTTTGAGAAAGGAATCATTCCTAATTCCAAATAGATGATTTAGAAACCTGTCCTTTCATCTGGAGATGACCTAACCTCTAAAATATGTTGAGTGAAGGACCGGATGGGGGAGTTAGCTTTTATTAAGTTATTTGGCTTGCATTTCCCAGTCTTTGATTGAACAAATGATTGAATACGGGTTGGCAATTTAAGATTTATGCAATTCACATTACATTATGAGAATAAACTAGTTCTAAAGGGAAAAAAAAAGTCCAAATGACTCTTCCTGACACAAAAGAAACATCACGCTTAGAGCATGTGGAATCTTGTTGGCAATGCCTACAATCTAGAGGAGCCTGAGAGGAACCTGGGGTTTTTCTCCATGGCAGTAGCAGTTCTTCTTGTTGACTCTTGATAAGGATGACAGAAGTACCAGAACATGTTTGACATTCATGAGAGAGCCAGCTCAGGATGTGGAGCCAGGCTGCCCAAGGATGTTGGCATGTTACCTAAGCTCCCTGTGCCTCTGTTTCCCTGTCTGTAAGATGGGATAGTAATGATAGTATCTTCCTATCAGGAAAGTGCTGAGGATCCCTTGAAATAATTCCTGCAGGAGATGTGCTTAGTGCAGAACCTTCACAGGTATCAGAGCTATTTACTGAAAATGAATATTAACTCTCATCTTCCGTCGTCATCATCATTTGTATATTCTGGCTGTGATTGTGGTGCTTTCACGAGCATTGTTGTGTAAGCATGGAAAGCAGTGCAGTGAGATGGAGAGCCAAGATACTGGATGACTCCCACATGCACAGCCACCACCTGCAAATGCCACTCACTTTTATTCCCAGCAGAATTGCAAACAACCTCAGGGTTGGCAGTGTGGTCAAAACTGCACAAGTTAAAAGCATCAGTGCCCCAAAGGATATAGTGTCGAGCCCTGGCTAGCGTGTTTAGCGTGGCCAGGCCTGGTGGCTGTCTTGGTGTCTCCATGGGCCCAGTGGCCTGTGGCCACCTGGCTGTCCACCACCAACCCCCAGGCACAGAGTTCACTGCAGGCATCTGCTCAGTAAATACTTGTTTCCATTCTGGGTGGAAACTAAGTTACAGAACTCTGGCTACAGCATGATTTGACACATTGCTCCACAGTCTCTTTGCTTTCTAAAATCTAAGAGCCATGGGTCTTTCTGTCCTCAGTTTATAAACAGTTCTGTCAGTGCAGAATCAGCTCTCACGTTGTGCTGCTGCAGTATTTTATAAACATCTCCAACCTGTCAGCACCGGGTCTTAGGGGCCATGTGCCCGTTTACAGGTGAGCTCCAGGTCAGAGTCCTTTGGCAGGCCAAGCTCTGGGGCTTCGAGGTTGTGAGCCGAGTGATTGGGATGGCCCAGAAGGAGGGGGAGCCCGGGCCAGAGTCCCAGGAGAGGGCCGCCGCATGGTGACAAGGGCAGCCTATGAGGACAGAAGGCCTGATCCGTGCTCTTCAGGGATAGACACTGGAGGACACAGCGTGTTCAATGCAAATTATTCTTGAGTTCAGAGCTGAGTCCAGAGATCAGGACAAGGCAAACAAGAGGCCTGTGCAGGGCCAGAGCTGGATTTCAGGGAGAATCCAGGAAACCGGCTGTTGGCAGAATCTGGAGCAGGCGCCGGAGCCTCCAGGCCTGTCACTCAAGGACAGCATTGCCACCTGGTCTCTGACTTATTTGGTCCCTGCATGGCAGGTCCTGAGGCTGCTTTCCAAGTGTAATCAAACGGTCAGAAGAGTCGGACATGACTTAGTGACTCCTGAAAGGGTTAGTCACTCAGTTGTGTCCGACTCTTTGTGACCCCCTGGACTGTAGCTTCAGTCCATGGGATTCTCCAGGCAAGAATGTTGAAGTGGATAGCCAATCACAACAAATGTGGTTGAAGGTGGGGAGGGGAGAGGAAGCTAATTTCTTCTCTGACAAACCAGAAGGGAAGAGGAAAAAACATGGAATTGGAACTGAATGTGAAGCCCAAGACTTGGTTCTTTGTTCTGCTTGGAGCATGAAATGGAGATGTAAATAAATACATTCAAAATGAAATTATATTGCTACCTAGTGATACTGGTGGTAATTCACAAATATTATTTATCCTATGACAAATTATTGATTGTAATTACCATGCCAGGCAGGATAGTGTACACATTATAGTATTGTCTCATGTAATCCTCCACTGAGATGGGATCTTGAGATTCCCATCTCACAGATGAGGAAACTGAGCCGCCGAAATCTTCATTTACCCAACCTGACCGTGCAAGTCAGTGCCACAGCTGGACTTTTCACTGAAGTGTCTGATATTGGTCCTTTGACATCACTATAACCCAGCTTCTTCAGAACATTCCAGAAGCAGAGCAAAGCGCTGTGAATGGCATACAGTGCTCCCTGAATGACCTCAGGGACCTCATCCACTTCATCCTGGTCATGCTGGCCCTGGGGCCGCAGCAGTTTGGCATGCTAGCCTGTAACCACAGGCTATGTGCCATATATTTTTATGTAAGAAAGTGTATGATTACAAATACCCATTCTCAGAAGACAGCAAAGAAGGGCGCTTCAACGAGACGTAGGCAGAGCCCCACTAATACTGGCTCCAAATCTCACTGTTTCCAGTGATTTCCCCGAGTTGCTATGGATGCCTATCTTGTTACACTGCTACATTTGAGAGCAATTATGTCATCCATTACCTCTGCCAACAGCATCAACTGCTTTAAATGCATCTTTGGGGTGACAATGACTTGCCGGAGTTTGAAAGGGGTCTGACTGGTGGCATAGACATTAACAACTCAGATTCCACTCCAGCCAACTCAAAGGGGTTTATTTTAATTTTCCCAGCATAACTCAGTGTTTTAGGGTCTTTGTTGTTCTGTTGGTTCTAAAATTAGGCAGGACCTTCGGTTAAAATTGGAGCTGGATCATGATCAATGATGTCAGTTTCTTGAGGTTTTTGTTCCACAGCTGGTTTGTGAATGTTCTTTTGTAAGGACTGAAGCTATTTGTTGAAGTAGATGATGGTAACAACCTTTGGGTGGTTTCTGGAGTCTAGGTCCAGGCCAGGAATCTGATGGTCCCTCAGCTAATTTGGGTAAGCTTTCTCTCAGTGATCAAGCTAAAACATCCAGTTTGACCAGTTAACTTTGATTAAGAAAACCACTAGTTTGTGATGAGCAAATGTCAAGTTTCTGGATGCTTATAACAGTCAACACTTAAACTAACTTTAGGGAACCTAGAAGAAAATCCCAATAGTTCTTTGCTTAAAATAATGAATTGCTATTTTGTAAATACTATGGAATGTAAATTCACTTAGAAGTGAGAACAATGAGGCTGGCAATGCAGGCCCCTCGGGCCTCAAGGTACAGAGAACCTTTGGAGGGGGAGGAAAATTTGGGGAGTAGCGTGCAGCACACTCAGTACCACCTTAGAGGCTCGTGCTGTTGGGAATGACATTTTCTAAGACAGGGTTTTTCAGCCTCTGCCCAGTAGAGATGTTGGCCTCCACACCACACTAGATGCCGGAAGCAGCCCCTGCCTACCCACTTGTGAGAATCACAGATGTCTTCAGACATGACCAAATGTCCCCAAGGAGGGTCAAAGAGTCCTCCCACCCCCAAAGCCCCTCTTAAGAATCACTGCTTAAGGCAAACATGAAAACTTAAGGAAAAAAAATGTCCACCTATTGTTAAAAGACAAAATGGCCAAAATTCACCCATTAGTAGAAAATTACAAAAAGGGATTTTACACAGACCTGCTTCTTAGAGCTAAGTGAAAACATGGCAAAGAGAAAATTTCGTCAACATTTTGCTTAACAGACGGTATTTTGAAAAAATTATGCTGTATATAAGTTCTGGTACTATTTAAGGTGCCACCTCCTGTAATTTTTCTCCTTCCATGAAAAACCTGGAAGACCATGTTACTCCACACACAGACGCAACCAACTGGGTGAGGAGACCAGAACGGTTCTTCACGCGGATTCTTCACTAGGGAGGCTGTGTTTTGAGAGGATATAGTGCGTCCTGTCCCCTGACCTTTGATTATCCTAATGAATACAAATACTTGCACAGGGGAGTCTCGGAACAAGTATTTAATAAATCCATTCTGGTCTTTTATCTGAAAGCTCCAGAAGCACTGGCAGCTTGAGTGTGCAATTTATGTCAAGTCTCTACCACTGGCTCCCCACACCTGCACCTCCTGTCCTTGGAAATTGTTTTCTTACCTGTGAACTCTGCATTTTACGTGCAGAATTACTTAATTTTACTCTTGCTTATCCTCCAGGCCCTGTGTAGTAAGACACCAACATCTTTCTCTCTTGGATTATGGGGCCACTATCTTCATGTTTCCATTAATATTTCACATTTTAGATCACTACTGCCAAACAGAAATATAATGCAAGTCACAATTATATAATTTTAATATTTCCAAAATACTATCATTTACCTTGTAATCAATATAAAATTATGATGTTATATTTTTATTGATGTATAGTTGATTTATAGTATTGTGTATTATCGTGTTAAGTGTCTTATCAGTTCATTTCAGTTCAGTCGCTCAGTCGTGTCCGACTCTTTGCGACCCTATGAACTGCAGCACTCCAGACCTCCTTGTCCATCACCAACTCCCGGAGTTCACCCAAACTCATGTGCATTAAGTTGGTGATGCCATCCAGCCATCTCATCCTCTGTCGTCCCCTTCTCCTCCTGCCCCCAATCCCTCCCAGCATCAGAGTCTTTTCCGATGAGTCAGCTCTTCACATGAGGTGGCCAAAGTACTGGACTTTCAGCTTTAGCATCATTCCTTCCAAAGAACACCCAGGACTGATCCCTTTAGTCCAAGGGATCTCCTTGCAGTCCAAGGGACTCTCAAGAGTCTTCTCCAACACCACAGTTTAAAAGCATCAATTCTTCGGCGCTCAGCTTTCTTCACAGTCCAACTCTCACATCCATACATGACCCCTGGAAAAACCATAGCCTTGACTAGACAGACCTTTGTTGGCAAACTAATGTCTCCAGTTTTGAATATGCTATCTAGGTTGGTCATAACTTTCCTTCCAAGGAGTAAGCGTCTTTTAATTTCATGGCTGCAATCACCATCTGCAGTGATTTTGGAGCCCCCAAAAATAGTCTGACACTGTTTCCATTGTTTCCCCATCTATTTGCCACGAAGTGATGGGACCAGATGCCATGATCTTCGTTTTCTGAATGTTGAGCTTTAAGCCAACTTTTTCACTCTCCTCCTTCACTCTCATCAAGAGGCTTTTTAGCTCCTCTTCACTTTCTGCCATAAGGGTGGTGTCATCTGCATATCTGAGGTTATTGATATTTCTCTCAGCAATCTTGATTCCAGCTTGTGTTTCTTCCAGTCCAGCGTTTCTCATGATGTACTCTGCATGTAAGTTAAATAAGCAGGGTGACAATATGCAGCCTTGACGTACTCCTTTTCCTATTTGGAACCAGTCTGTTGTTCCATGTCCAGTTCTAACTGTTGCTTCCTGACCTGCATACAGATTTCTCAAGAGGCAGGTCAGGTGGTCTGGTATTCCCATCTCTTTCAGAATTTTCCACAGTTGATTGTGATCCACACAGTCAAAGGCTTTGGCATAGTCAATAAAGCAGAAATAGATGTTTTTCTGGAACTCTCTTGCTTTTTCCATGATCCAGCGGATGTTGGCAATTTGATCTCTGGTTCCTCTGCCTTTTCTAAAACCAGCTTGAACATCAGGGAGTTCACGGTTCACATATTGCTGAAGCCTGGCTTGGAGAATTTTGAGCATTACTTTACTAGCGTGTGAGATGAGTGCAATTGTGCGGTAGTTTGAGCATTCTTTGGCATTGCCTTTCTTTGGAATTGGAATGAAAACTGACCTTTTCCAGTCCTGTGGCCACTGCTGAGTTTTCCAAATTTGCTGGCATATTGAGTGCAGCACTTTCACAGCATCATCTTTCAGGATTTGAAACAGCTCAACTGGAATTCTATCACCTCCACTAGCTTTGTTCGTAGTGATGCTTTCTAAGGCCCACTTGACTTCACATTTCAGGATGTCTGGCTCTAGGTGAGTGATCACACCATCGTGATTATCTTGGTCATGAAGATCTTTTTTGTACAGTTCTTCTGTGTATTCTTGCCACCTCTTCTTACTATCTTCTGCTTCTGTTAGGTCTGGACCATTTCTGTCCTTTATCGAGCCCATCTTTGCATGAAATGTTCCCTTGGTATCTCTAATTTTCTTGACGAGATCTCTAGTCTTTCCCATTCTGTTGTTTTCCTGTATTTCTTTGCATTGATCGCTGAGGAAGACTTTCTTATCTCTCCTTGCTATTCTTTGGAACTCTGCATTCAGATGCTTATATTGTTCCTTTTCTCCTTTGCTTTTCATTTCTCTTCTTTTCAGTGCTATTTGTAAGTCCTCCCCAGACAGCCATTTTGCTTTTTTATAGTATTGTGTATTACATTATTAGTATTATAATATAGTATTGTGTTAGTTCCAGGTGTACAACATAGTGATTCAGTATTTTTGCAGATTACAAGATGTTATTACAAGATAGTGGGTATAATCCCCTGTGATATATGGTATATCCTTATTGCTTATTTATGTACTACAGCAACTTGTATCTGTTAATCCCATACCCCTAGTTTTTCCTTCCCCACTTCCTTCTCCCCTTTGGTAACCACAAATTTGTTTTCTGTATCAGTGGAATCTAAAAAATACAAAAGGTTGTAAACGCACTTTTAAAAATAATTCTTCCAAAGCTTATGTTTTTTACACTTCAGCTTATTACCTATTTGCACTAGCCACATGTCAAGTGCTCAATAGCCACATGTAGCTAGTGGCTACTGTACCGGAGTAGTTTGAACTCTATGATAATTCTCAAAGTTCCACATTTTTCTCCACTACAGAAGGCCTGTAAATAATACAATGGGCTCTATTCTGCCATAGATAGTGGGAGTAACATGTCGGAGCATTTGCCCAACTGGAAAATCATTCCATCAACTACATTCCCAGAAACAAATCATGGTGACCTACATCATCCTGAATTGACTGGGTTTTATCTCATGACTGAACTGAACTGAACCAGATTGATGTGGAGCTATTCCGGAAATGCAGATGGCAACTGTGGAGGGTACCTTGACACTTGGCCTTTGCAGTACAGATAAACTCCACCAGGGGGCTTGCTAGCTGTGATTGCATAGTCCTAGGTAAGACAATTTTATAAAGTACCAGAATCAGTTTATAAACTTTTCAGTTTACAAACACAGGGCAAATTTTGGAAAGGCAATTTTTATAAGTACAAAATTAAAATAGGTCTTCCATACACATCTGTTTACTTATTCAGTCTCAACATGGCTTTCCTCTTGAGGTTTTATCCTAAACTTTGGCTCACAGGGGTAACTGGCTGACTGATCTTACTACCCTGGTCAAATGCATCATTCCAAACACAGGGCAAATTTTGGAAAGGCAATTTTTATAAGTACAAAATTAAAATAGGTCTTCCATACACATCTGTTTACTTATTCAGTCTCAACATGGCTTTCCTCTTGAGGTTTTATCCTAAACTTTGGCTCACAGGGGTAACTGGCTGACTGATCTTACTACCCTGGTCAAATGCATCATTCCTTACTATCTCTAGATCCCCATTTAGTTATCCACTTTCTCTATTCTATTTCAAATCATGAGGGAGAAATGAGAATCTTATTTGGGTTCCAGGGAGTCTAGAATACAAATGACCCTGCCTCCTCCACCTTGTTCATTTAAAATTTACATTCAAGTGCCAAATGACCAATTTGCCAACTGGATTTCCTCTCTTAGGAAGCTCATACTGGTGGGAGCCTTAAAGCATTAGGTCTAGTGGCTTGGTTTTATATCCTGCACTCTACTTGCTGAGCTTTTGTTGTTCCATTGCTATGTCTCATCTGACTCTTTGAGACCCCGTGAACTGCAGCACTCCAGGCTTCCCTGTCCTTCACTATCTCCCAGAGTTTGCTCAGGCTCATGTCCATTGAGTTAATGATGCCATTCAACCATCTCATCCTCATCCCTTCTCTTGCTCTCAGTCTTTCCCAGCATCATGATCTTTTCCAATGAGTTGGCTCTTCGCATGAGGTGGCCAAAGTTTTGGAAATCCAGCACTTCTCCCCTCTAATTATCATGTTATTTTTTTAGTCGTGTCTGGCTCTTTGTGACCTCACAGACTGTAGGACCTCATGGACAGAGGACTCCAGGCTCCTCTGTCCATGGATTCTTCAGGTAAGAATATGGAGTGGGTTGCCATTCTCCAGGGGATCTTCCCAGTCAAGGGATTGAAACCGTGTCTCCCACATTGCAGGCGGATTCTTACTGTCTGAGCCACCAGGAAAGCCACCCCCAGATCATTCAGGGAACATGGCTGGGGTATAAAAGATATATTCTCTTCATGCCCAAAGCTCCTCCCTTGGAATAACAAGTCCTCTGAAAACATTTCAGCTCCAGGTTTGCTTCTCCTCAGGGCCTGGTAGTTTAGTCATGCTTAGTCACTCTTGCTTTTAGCACATCTTCTAGGCATGTTCGATGCCAAGGAGGGCAAGCCGACTGCTGAACTGGCTGCAACTCACTTTGGTTGATCCTAGATTTTACTTAACCAAGGTATTGGAACTCTGCATTGTCAGGGTACAGGGAAACGGGTTAGGGGAGATGGAGCGATTATGCATCATACCTGGAAGCACAAGAAAGCACCTGAAAGCCCTGCTTCCTCCTATAGGCAGATGGCACAACACAGCTGCCAGTGTTCCTGGTCATGGTGAGTAGGGCTCAACAGGCTGTGGCTTGACCTGTTATCCACAGGAATGAACTGGCCCATCCCTTTTCAAAAGAAGGCTTGAACATCCCCATGGAAAGTACCCACATGATTTATGCATCCAGCTTTGCCATTAACCCAGTTATNGCCAGTGTTCCTGGTCATGGTGAGTAGGGCTCAACAGGCTGTGGCTTGACCTGTTATCCACAGGAATGAACTGGCCCATCCCTTTTCAAAAGAAGGCTTGAACATCCCCATGGAAAGTACCCACATGATTTATGCATCCAGCTTTGCCATTAACCCAGTTATTCAGTATTCTCCCTGGTGGCTCAGCTGGTAAAAATTCTGCCTGCAATGTGGGAGACCTGGGTTTGGAAGATCCCCTGGAGAGGGGACCAGCTACCCACTCCAGTATTCTGGCATGGAGAATTCCCTGGACAGAGGAGCCTGGCAGGCTACAGTCCATGGGGTTGGAGTCAGACTGAGCAACTTTCACTAGAACCTCACGCCTCACTTAATTCCCTGGTTTAGCCAGTATCTGCCCAAGCCAGCCTAAATATTGTTGCGTAATTTTCACACTTCTCTTTCTGCTACCATGTGGCTACTGGTATATATTGTCAAGAGACACGGAAGTGTCATACCACTCACACCCTGCCAAAAGCTGTTGTCTGAAACATCTATAAAGAAAACTTGTATATCCTTGATGGGTAAGGTTAACACATCTCTTGACTGTTTCTCAAGCATTTACACACTTAGATGACCCCAAGGTGATTTTGATGTTTTTGCCCACTCAGCAGCTTAATCACTGACCCAAGACCGTCTTCTCACAGATTTCATTGGAAATGTCATTTAAGATGCCAGAAAGGGAAAGTTTTAAAGTCATATTTATTGAAATTGAATTTACATTCAGTAAAACGCACTCAAAATTTCTGACAGATGTAATTACCACTATAATCAAAGTGTAGAACAGTTCCTCAGCCCCAACCCTCAAAATGCTATGCAACAAACTCCTCCACTGATCTGCCTTCTATGATTGGGGTCAAATTTAATCATCAAAATGAATGGACAAAACTGCAAGCACAAAAACCCGAGGTTTAGCATAGTCAAAAGAATGGGATTTAAAAACAGCCTTTGTAAATTAAAGCAGCTAGCCANGCCTAGAGCCCCGCCCGGCCGGGACCCAGCCCAGCACCCGCTCCACCCAGCCAGCGGCACCCTGAGGCCCTCGCGCGCCTCCTGCCGGCGGCCTGGGGCGAGCGGGGCGGGGCGGGGCGGGCGGGTGCCCCGGCCTCCCGCAGCTAGGGCCTCAAAGCTGACCCACCGACCATCTGCCCCAAACCTCTCCCTAAGAGTGGTGTCCATTTACCTTGAGGCAGATTCAAGAGAGCTTCTGGCGCTCGAATAACGTTAGGTATTTCTGCCTGTCTCCCCTCTCCCACCTCAAGTATCCCATGCCTTTCCCCAGGATAGTCTGCAAGCCACCAGCTTTGCTTTTATACTTGGTTCTATCCTTAATCTGTCCCTGGAATTTTGAGAATTGAGACTTCCTAGGTACTGGAGCACTTTAGATCATTTTGGTTGGAGAGACTGTTTAGGGCAACAAGTATACATCAACAAGTATACACTTAGCAGTAGGCACCCTGATCTATGCTGGGGGGTAGGTTGTTGTTGTCAGTCTCTAAGTCCAGTCGGACACTTTTGGAACCCATGGACTGCAACATGGCAGGCTTCCCTGTCATTCACTATCTCCCAGAGTTTGCTGAAACCCATGCCCATTGAGTTGGTGATACCATCCAACCATCTCATCCTTTGTGGTCCCCTTCTCCTCCTGCCTTCAATCTTTCCCAGTATCAAGGTCTTTTCCAATGAGTCAGCTGGCTCTTCCCATCAGGTGGCCAAAGTATTGGAGCTTCAGCTTCAGCATCAGTCCTTCCAGTGAATATTCAGGATTGATTTCCTTTAGAATTGACTGGCTTGATCTCCTTGCNCTGCCTTCAATCTTTCCCAGTATCAAGGTCTTTTCCAATGAGTCAGCTGGCTCTTCCCATCAGGTGGCCAAAGTATTGGAGCTTCAGCTTCAGCATCAGTCCTTCCAGTGAATATTCAGGATTGATTTCCTTTAGAATTGACTGGCTTGATCTCCTTGCAGTCCAAGTCTTCTCCAGCACCACAGTTAGAAAGCATCAATTCTTCCATGCTCAGCCTTCTTTATGGTCCAACTCACATCCATACATGACTGCTGGAAAAACCATAGCTTTGACTATAGGGACCTTTGTCGGCAAAGGTCGGCTTTGACTATAGGGACCTTTGTCGGCAAAGGTCGACACGCCATGATGTACCAGATGCCATGATCTTAGTGTTTTGAATGTTGAGTTTTAAGTCGGCTTTTTCACTGTCCTCTTTCACCTTCATCAAGAGGCTCTTTAGTTCATCTTCACTTTCTGCTCATAGAGTGGTATCATCTGCACATCTGAGGTTGTTGATATTTCTCCCAGGAATCTTGATTCCAGCTTGTAATCAAGCTAGGGGGCAGGTGGGGGAATGGTGTTGAATGAGAAACTGCCCCTGCTTTCAAGGAACATAAAATGCAGTGTGCCACAGGATCAAGCCACCAAGCCCAGTCTCCTAAGGATATAAGGGAAAGCTTTCTGGAGGAGAGGGTGTCTAGGCTGAATCTAGCATTACTAGCAGGAAGCTTGCTTCCCGATATAGGTGAAACCAAGAGAGGTAAAGAAGAGTCATAGACTAGAGGGACTTTCAGATCATACAGAGTTTCTGGTGGAGTAGAGCACACATTAGGGTGTTCTCCAAAAGGAGACTTGTTGCCACAGTGGAACGTAAGCCTAATTGGGACTCAGCTTCTCGCTCTGCTGGATCCTCTGAATTCACCATAGTGCCTGGAACATATTTGAGTAGGTGGGAAATGACTCCAGGGAAAGGGATTCGCCACTGAACCCCCACAGTAGTTGAGTATTCATGCTATGAAACTCTTCAAGGCTCATAGTGAGGATCATGGTGGGGGTCTTAGCCCAGAATGTAACTTTTTGGGTTTCCATGAGTGTGAGTTTATTCCTGCATTCCCAGGACATGGCCTAGAGCGTAGTGCACTGTGAATGCTTGATAAAAACCTGCTGGATTTCCTTTCTTGGTGTGTATTTGCCCTGCTGCTAGACAGGAACCCTCCCACCCCCACCCCCACTCACCATGTCATTTCTCTTTGTGAAGGAACTTCTGCAGGCATATTCCTGCATTCCCAGGACATGGCCTAGAGCGTAGTGCACTGTGAATGCTTGATAAAAACCTGCTGGATTTCCTTTCTTGGTGTGTATTTGCCCTGCTGCTAGACAGGAACCCTCCCACCCCCACCCCCACTCACCATGTCATTTCTCTTTGTGAAGGAACTTCTGCAGGCAAATGCCCTGAGCCTCTGTCCACCCTTTCCTCATTCCCTTCCAGAAAAGAAGGAATTTCAATAAAATCCTATTCTAACATGAACTTTGAGAGCACACAAACTGGGGTAAGCTTGTTGGCATCCATCCTCCACCTATTCCCTGTTTTCAGGATTGTAATCTTCTCTGATGTCTCCCCCTAGACAAGGGGTGAGACATGACCATTTGGAAGCCATTGAGGGTTTTCTTGGTTCAGTGTACCGTCATCTGGGTAAAAGTGTCACTCCCTTAACCTTTGTGATTTTCAGTAGTCCAAACTGAATAAAAAATAGTATTTCTTACTAATCCTGCAAAAACAAGATCTTGCATTTTACTTACTTTAACTTTTTGGCCCCCATATATGTTATGGCAGGTGATGTCCAATGGCTCCTCTTTCTCAAAGAAGAGCAAATCCATTAGGAGGCTGTAAGCTGTGAAGGTTCATGTTCTTTTTCTTCCCTCATTGCCCAGCATCAATATAACAGTGACCCAAGGTAAGGATAGGGAGCAGAACAGACTCAGCTCTAAAATCACAGTCTTATTATCAGCAGTAAAGCTAACACTTTCATTTCCCTTCTGTGTCTTGTTTTGCATTGGTTCTGAAGGTGGAAGGGCAAGAAAGCACATTTTTTATCGTCCTCCCCCCAACCCTGCAGTTGTCTGATCCTTATTTGTTTCCAGTGGACTAACATCAGATACAGATCTGGGACATTTGCTTTCGCCAATTAATTGGCCCATTCATTTCCTTTGGTCTAGAGTGCACATTTTGTTGTGTTGCTGTAGTGTAGAGTCAGGAGATAAAGCAACTGAAGACATTATTTATGGTTTAAATGATCACAGCAGTTGGGTAACATTTTAATTGGCGTCAGTGGGCCATTTGCTGTTCTCTGCCCAGCAGCCTGCCTCTTCAGAGCAGCTGTAGGCTTGTTTTCAAGCCAGGAAAGGATGTTTGCTCTCATGGAGACCTATTGGTTTCATTTGCCTCAGTAGAAGCGGATGATGGCTGAAATGTGGCTGATTTCCGCGATTAGAGGTTGTACCGGTAAGCATGCTGGAAGCACTGGGAAACAACTGTACTTGTTTCTGACCTCCAGAATGAATATAAAACATAGTATTTAAAAAATGCCCTCTCAGGTTTGTTGCTCAAACATATAGTTCACAAGACATCTAGAAAATTTAGGAATAAAGGTATAAAATAGATTTCTATTTCATGTTCTGTATTCACTATATCAAATATATCACCTTTATTGATAAGCATGCTCTAGTTGTAAAACAAAATAAAAACATCCTTTAACTCTACATCCTTCTGCAACTAACTGCTTATTTCTTTTTCTCTTGATAGTGTGCGTGCCTCATGTTAAGTCTCTTTAGTCGTATCTGACTCTTTGCAGTTCCGGGGACCGTAGCCTGCCAGTCTTCTCTGTCCATGGGATTACCCAGGCAAGAATGCTGGAGTGGGTTGCCATGCCATGCTCCAGGGGATTTCCCCGACCTAGGGATCAAACTAGTATTTCTTATGTCTCCTGCATTGGCAGGCGGATTCTTTACCACTAGGGCCGCCTGGAAAGCCCTCTCTTGAGAGCAAGTCTCCTCAAAAGCACTGTTTCTAATTGCTGTCCTCCACTCTTCTGAATCTGATTATGTCGGGCAGCCTCTGAGATGATCCCAGTGGCCCCATCTCCTGCTATTCATGCCCTTGTGTTGTTCGCTTCTCTTGAGTGTGGGCTGGACCTGTTGAATTTCTTCCAATGAATAGAATACAGCAAAAGCAATGGGATGGCATATGAAAAGATGCTCCCTATCATATGTCGCTAGGAAACTGCAAATTAAAACAACAGTGACATGCCATTATATATCTATTGGAGGAGCTAACTTCCAAAACACTGACAACACCAAATGCTAGTGAGGATGTATTAATAATTAGCAACTTTCTTCGTTGCTGGCAGGCATGCGAAATGGCACAGCCACTTGGAAGACAGTTTGGCAGTGGCTCAGATGGTAAAGCATCTGTCTACAATGCGGGAGACCTGGGTTTGATCCCTGGGTTGGGAGGATCCGCTGGAGAAGGAAATGGCAATCCACTCCAGTATTATTGCCTGGAAAATCCCATGGACAGAGGAGCCTGGTAGGCTACAGTCCATCGTGTCGTAAAGAGTCAGGCACGACTGAGCGACTTCACTTTCACTTTCTACCAAAGTAAACATGTTCTTACCACATAATCCAGCAGTCAAGCTCCTTGGTATTTACCCAAATGAGCTGAAAACTTGCACCCACACAAACACTTGCACATAGATGTTTACTGTGGGTTTATGTATTCATCATTGCCAAAGCTTGGAAACCACCAGGCTTCAGTAGGTGAATGGATAAGTAAATTGTGGTATATTCAAACTGTGGAATACTATTCTATACTAAAGAAGTGAGTTGTGAAGCCATGAAAAAACATGAAGGAAACTTAATTTCATAAGTGTACATAATATGCAATTACATAATCACGTATTACTAAGTGAAAGAAGCCAACCTGAAAAGTTTACCTACTGTTTGATTCCAACTATATGGCATTTTGGAAAAGTAAAACTATGGGAACAAAAAAAAAAAAGATCAATTGTTTCCAGAGGTTTGGGGAGAGGGAGAACAAATAGGTGGCACACAGGGTATTTTTAGGCCAGTAGTAGTGAGACCATCCTATATAGGATTGCTAGATGGACATAAGAAAGAGCTCCTCCTTGACTGCATCTTAGTGGAGGCATGTGGAATAGAAAATAATTGAAGATGAGCTTTGTTCAGTTGTACATTTATATGATTGCCCAAATTCTGTTGTTCAGTCGCTTTGCAACCCCATGGACTGCAGCACACCAGGTTTCCCTGTTCTTTACCATCTCCTGGAGTTTGCTCAAACTCAAGTCCAGTGAATCTGGGATGCCATCCAACCATCTCCTCCTTTGTTGTCCCCTTCTCCTCCTGCCTTCTATCTTTCCCAGCATCAGGGTCTTTTCTAATGAGTCAGCTCTTCACATCAGGTGGGCAAAGTATTAGAGCTTCAGGTTTAGCATCAGTCCTTCCAATGAATATTCAGGATTGATTTCCTTTAGGATGGACTGATTTGATCTCTTTGCTGTCCAAGACTCTCAAGAGTCTTCTCTAGCACCACAATTCAAAAGCATCAATTCTTCCATTCTCAGCCTTTTTTATGGTCCAACTCTCACATCCATACATGACTGCTGGAAGAACCATAGCTTTGACTATGTAGACCTTTGTCAGGAAAACGATGTCTCTGGCTTTTAGTATGCTGTCTAGGTTGTCTAACTTCCCTGGTGGCTCAGACGGTAAAGCGTCTGCCTACATTGCGGGAGGCACGGGTTCAATCCTTGGGTTGGGAAGATCCCCTGGAGAAGGAAGTGGCAACCCATTCCAGTACCTTTGCCTGGGAAATCTCATAGACAGAGGAGCCTGGTAGGCTACAGTCCATGGGGTCACAAAGAGTTGGACATGACTGAATGACTTCACTTTCTTTCACTAGGTTGGTCATAGCTTTTCTTCCAAGGAGCAAGCATCTTAATTTCTTAACTTACTGCAGTCTCCGTCTACAGTGATTTTGGAGCCCAAGAAAATCTGTCACTGTTTCCATTTTTTTCTCTTTGTCTTTTTAATGTTGAGTTTTAAGCTGGCTTTTTCCTCCCTCCTCTTTGACCTTCATTAAGAGTCTCTTTAGTTCCTCTTTGCTTTCTGCCATAAAGGTGATGTCGTCTGCATATCTGAAGTTATTGATATTTCTCCCGGCAATCTTGATTCCAGCTTGAGCTTCATCCAACCCAGCATTTCACATGATGGCCTCTGCATAGAAGTTAAATAAGCAGGGTGACAATATAGAGCCTTGACGCACTCCTTTCCCAATCTGGAACCAGTCCATTTTGCATGTCCAGTTCTAACTGTTGCTTCTTGACCTGCATACAGGTTTCTCAGAAGACAGGCCAGGTATTCCTATCTCTTTAAGAATTTTCCACAGTTTGTTGAGATCCACACAAAGGCATTAGCGTAGTCAAGGAAGTAAATGTTTTTCTGGAATTCCCTTGCTTTTTCTGTGATCCAGCAGATGTTGGCAATTTGCTCTATGGTTCTGCTGCCTTTTCTAAATCTAGCTTGTACATCTGGAAGTTCTTGGCTCACGTACTATTGAAACCTAGCTTGAAGGATTTTGAGCATGATCTTGCTAGCATGTGCAATGAGTGCGATTAGTTTGAACATTCTTTGGCATTGCCTTTCTTTGGGATTGGAATGAAAACTGACCTTTTCCAGTCCTGTGGCCACTACTGAGTTTTCCAAATTTACTGGCATATTGAGTGTAGCACTTTAACTACGTCATCTTTTAGGATTTGAAATAGCTCAGCTGGAATTCCATCACCTCCACCAGCTTTGTTTGTAGTAATGCTTCCTAAAGCCCACTTGGCTTCACATTCCAGGATGTCTGGCTCTAGTTGAGTGGCCACACCATCCTGGTTATCCAGGTCATTAAGACTGTTTTTGTGTCATTCCTTTTTGTATTCCTGCCACCTCTTCTTAGCATCTTCTGGTTCTGTTAGGTCCATATGACTTCTGTCCTTTATTGTGCCTATCTTTGCATGAAATGTTCCCTTGGTGTCTCCAATTTTCTGCAAGAGATCTCATCTTTCCCATTCTATTGTTTTCCTCTATTTCTTTGCATTGATCGCTGAGGAAGACTTTCTTATCTCTCCTTGCTGTTCTCTGGAACTCAGCATTCAGATGGATATATCTTTCCTTTTCTCCTTTTCCTTTTACTTCTCTTCTTTTCTCAGCTGCTTCTAAGGCCTCCTCAGACAGCCATTTTGCCTTTTTTCTTTTCTTTTTCTCGGGGATGGTTTTGATTACTGCCTTCTGTACAATGTCATGAACCTCTCTTCATAGTTCTTCAAGCACTCTATGTATCAGATCTAATCACTTGAATCTATTTGTCACTTCCACTGTATAATCATGAGGGATTTGATTTTAAGTCATACTTGAATGGCCTAGTGGTTTTCCCTACTTTCTTCAATTTAACTTTGAATTTGGCAATAAAAAGTTCATGATCTGAGCCACAGTCAGCTCCTAGTCTTGTTTTTCCTGACTGTATAGAGCTTTTCCATCTTCAGCTGCAAAGAATATAATCAATCTGACTTTGGTATTGATTATCTGGTGATGTCGATGTGTAGAGAAGTCTCTTGTGTTGTTGGAAGAGAGTGTTTGCTCTGACCAGTGCAGTCTCTTGGCAAAAGCCTTTGCCCCAATTCATTTTGTACTTCATGGCCAAACTTTCTTGTCACTCCAGGTATCTCTTGACTTCCTACTTTTGATTGTTCAAATGAACATTGTCAAATTTAAATTTCAAGAGGGTAGGAATTGTGACTCCTTAATTTCTGCATATAATTCTGGGCTGCCTGAACCTCGTGCAAAAGGTTGCTAATAAATACCTTTCATGGAAATGATGATAAATATGTGAAGTCACTTGACTGGAATGCCCTTTCTGATGAACACATATTTATGACCCACATTCAGAAGGCTGGAAATTGTTTCCAGGCCCATCCAGATCTGTGCTGGGAACTGAATGCAGCAATGCCACAAACAGCTTCTTCTAAATTACGCTTTAAGCTTTAGAAAGATTGTGAAGAAGCAGTGTGTAATTGTTCTGGTGTCTTCAGTGATGCACTTAAACAGGAGTGCCATGACTAAACATCTGTGCAACCATGACTGTTCCAGCTTAAAGGAAAGCATCAAACCCATTTAGCCTTCCCTGCTATTCATCCTGTGTCTTCTCTTTCTCCTCTCATTCCCAAAGGGGTAGCCTTCCGGTAGGGGCAGCAGCATCACAGATGCTCTGTCGAGAGCAGAGTTAGTCTATATTTTTTTCATTACTGATCTGCATGCCCTTAAGGAGCTTGCACTCTGCTCGAGGTGCCCAGGGGGCTTTACAGTTTAGTTGAGTCAGGTAAATTTACTCAGATTCAAAAATTTAAACAGGCATTCGAGGAGAATGTTGAGTCTGTTTTTGTAGAAAGGCCCCATCTTTCTGGTGTCTACTCCCCTTCCCTTCTCTCATGGCATCTGGTGTTCACACGTGGGGAGGTACTTTGGGTCCAGGAAAGGAGGCAGATGACAAGGATTGGTCTTCTGCATTTCAGCTGGCCTTTGCTACAGTAGGTGCTGCCCTTGGACAGTGACTGCTGTAATGGAAGTATTTCCAGCGGTGGGTCTTCTCCAGGGTTTGTTGTTGAAGACCTGGGATCTGGTCCCTCATGATCACACTTGCCTGTGGCTTGGTCAAGCCTTGGGAATCTGCTCTGATCAGCTCCAGGGGCACCTGCCCTGGCTACCCTATCCAAACTCCCACTCCCTCTCCATTACATTTTTTTTTAAGCCTGTTTTCTTTATAGGACATATCTGTGTATCTATCCATCTTTTTCTTTCATCTGGACTCCTCTACTGAAACTTAAATCCCTTTCAAGATGATTTACCCAGAGGTCTCCTGTCCACTCAGTCAGTCACTTCAGTCGCTCAGTCGTGTCCAACTCTCTGCGACCCCATGAATCACAGCACGCCAGGCCTCCCTGTCCATCACCAACTCCCGGAGTTCACTCAGACTCACGTCCATCGAGTCCATGAGGCCATCCAGCCATCTCATCCTCTGTCGTCCCCTTCTCCTCCTGCCCCCAATCCCTCCCAGCATCAGAGTCTTTTCCAATGAGTCAACTCTTTGCGTGAAGTGGCCAAAGTACTGGAGTTTCAGCTTTAGCATCATTACTTCCAAAGAAATCCCAGGGCTAATCTCCTTCAGAATGGACTGGTTGGATCTCCTTGCAGTCCAAGGGACTCTCA
>SJYX01019447.1:238228-350264 GCA_006410675.1 Oreotragus oreotragus
GAGCCCATCTTTGCATGAAATGTTCCCTTGGTATCTCTAATTTTCTTGACGAGATCCCTAGTCTTTCCCATTCTGTTCTTTTCCTCTATTTCTTTGCATTGATCATTTAAGACGGCTTTCTTATCTCTTCTTGCTATTCTCTGGAACTCTGCATTCAGATGCTTATATCTTTCCTTTTCTCCTTTGCTTTTCGCCTCTCTTCTTTTCACAGCTATTTGTAAGGCCCTCCCAGACAGCCATTTTGCTTTTTTGCATTTCTTTTCCGTGGGGATGGTCTTGATCCCTGTCTCCTGTACAATGTCACGAACCTCATTCCATAGTTCATCAGGCACTCTGTCTATCAGATCTAGTCCCTTAAATCTATTTCTCACTTCCACTGTATGATCATAAGGGATTTGATTTAGGTCATACCTGAATGGTCTAGCAGTTTTCCCTACTTTCTTCAATTTAAGTCCTCTTCTCTACCTCTATTTCCATCTCCTTCTCTGTCTCCACCCCCAAACCCACACCCATACTGATACCAATCTATATCGATTAGAAATATGGATCTAAAATTTAACTTACTGGGTTCAGATTCTTGTTCTGTTATTTAACAGAATAGTTGGGGGCACCTGGACAAGTTACTTAGCCTGCCTATGCCTTGGTTTCTTTATTTATGAAAATGGGATAAAATAGCACCTATGGTGTAGGTTGTGATAAAGATAAAAATGAGTTACTATATGGAAAGTGTTTAGAAATGGGTCTGACATGTGGAAAGCATCACCTAAGTATTTGCTGCTTTTTAAAAATTATTGACAGTGTTCTCTACCAGAATATAAAGTCCATGAAGGCAGAAGCGTTGTCTGTCTTTTTTACTGTTATGTATCCTTAGCCTTCAGCAACATATGACCTACAGCAGGCACTTCATAACTATTTGTTGGCTGAATGAATAAAGGAACGTCTGGAGAAACAAAAAAGAGAGCAACAAAATCTATTTTAAAAAATATCACCACCCTTTCACACTCCCTCGGGCTTCCCAAGTGGCACTAGTGGTAAAGAACCCGCCTGCCAATGAAGGAGACATGAGATGCAGGTTCAGTCCCTGGGTGAGGAAGATCCCCTGTACAAGGACATGCAACCCATGCCAGTATTCTTGTCTGGCAAATTCCATGGACAGAGGACCGTGGTGGGCTACAGTCCATAGTATCGCAAAGAGTCGGACATGGCTGAAGCAACTTAGACTTCACACTCCCTCCAGTAAAAGCTGATGTCCCTCTCCAGATGACTTCCTCCTCTTTAGAGTTCTCCTATCCTTGAGGAGAAGCTTCCCAGGTGGCACTGTCGGTAAAGAACTCACCTGCCAATGAAGGAGACGTCAGAGCTGCAGGTTTGAGTCTCTGGGTGGGGAAGATCCCCTGGAGGAGGGCATGACAATGAGATTCTTGCCCGGAGAATCCCGTGGACAGAGGACCGTGGTGGGCTACAGTCCACTGGGTCACGTGCAGAGTCGAACACGAGGAAATTGACTTAGCATGCACGTGCATGCATCCTCTAGGAAGCTGAGAACTGGGTTTTAGTCTTCAATGACACTTTCTATCTCCAGACCACCTTATCCCAGGGCCGCCAAGCTTGCTGGGTAACTTGGTCCTGGGAAAAATCTCCCCTCTTGATCCTCAGAGTTTCCTCTCTCTACAAAAGTTTGGGTCCCTTCTCACATTGACACTAACACTATTCTTTCCTGCTCAAAGTAGAGAGGCGGTACTCAGAGTATCACGTCTTGGGGTGTGTGTGTGTGTGTGCTTGTGTTAGTAGGGGAAGGCAGATAATAAGCAGCTCTTACAGTTTCAGTTCAGTTCAGTCACTCAGTCGTGTCCAACTCTTTGAGACCCCATGAACTGCAGCACGCCAGGCCCCCCTGTCCATCACCAACTCCCAGAGTTCACCCAAATCCATGTCCATTGAGTCAGTGATGCCATCCAACCATCTCATTCTCTGTCATCCCCTTCTCCTCCTGCCCTCAATCTTTCCCAGCATCAGTTTTTTCCAATGAGTCAGCTCTTCGCATCAGGTGGACAAAGTATTGGAGTTTCAGCTTTAGCATCAGTCCTTCCAATGGACACCCAGGACTGATCTCCTTTAGGATGGACTGGTTGGATCTCCTTGCAGTCCAAGGGTCTCTCAAGAGTCTTCTCCAACACCACGATTCAAAAGCCCCATTTCCCCACCATGCCTTTCTTCTTCCCAGGGTGATGGTATCTGTCTAGTTTCTGGCCTTACCTTGTCTGTCTAGTTTCTGACCTTACCTTGTCTGGCTTGAGAGAGAATTGGAGCCAGTTCTCCCCAGGACCCTGTGGCATTAACCACTTAGCTCTCCTAATGCCCTAGATCTGCATTAGTAAGCCCCATTTCCCTCCATTTGTCATGGGAGTTAGCACTGATGGAAATGAGCTTTGGTTAGTATAAGAAGCTCAGAATCCAACTGAATCTGAATTGTGATGAATTCTGCTGTCATTTTTCTGTCTTTTTTCTGCTGACTTTCCTCTCTCTGCCTTAGCAAGACACACTCCTTTGCAGGTCTGTGTTCAAGATAACTTGGCTACTTAACTTTTAAACTAGGGGCTTGTAATCAGCCCACAGGTCATGAAGGTGAGCCCCATCTGTCGTAAGGGAGGGTCTGACCACTCTCTGGTCACGCTGTAGTTAAGTGTTGGTGCCCTATCTTCTGGAGTATTAAGGGTCACAATTCTGTTAAGGGGTGTCCTGGGGCACCAAAGATGAGTCACACAGGATAGTTCAGAATGGCTCAGCAAAGGCTTGGTGTGTGGGTGGGTTTTCTTTCACTGGAAAAACCACAGGCATCATATAAGCACCCTCTGAGAGAGGCCTTCACCCCACAACAAAGAAAGGAATAGTTAAATCAACTTTTCCATCCATGTGATCCAAGGGCATAGACTGGTTTGCAGATGTTGGCCTGCTGGAGAGCCTGTGTCCTAAGCTGGAGAGAGATCCCCTCTTCTCCTTGCCAGAGTTTTATATTATTATTTGATTAGTTCTTTTTAAGGCAGTGTGAGAGAGATTCTCTCTGGGAGATAGATACATAAAAGTTTCTGCCATTAAAAAAGCATTTTCTCTTCTGAGGGATTATGCATGCTTGCAACCGTAAGAGATTTTTATGAGAGTTGTTTAATAAGATGTTACTTTTGCCAGCTTCTTAGCTCTCTGCTGAGGTCATTATGTTTCAAAAGTCAGAGTGGTAGAGGATCCCTGCTCTCCATCAGAGCCCTGTCTTAAGAGCAAAGAGAGGGTCTTCCATGATGGAGCTCTGTGGATGTGACCCGGCAGCTGCCTCCTAAGGAATACAGTGACTCAGCCAAATTGCTGGGACTTCCCTGGCAGTCCAGTGGTCACGACTCTGCACTTTCACTGCAAGGGGAGTGGGTTTAATCCCTATTCAGAGAACTAAGATCTCACGTGCTGTGAGACAAAGCCAAAACAACAACAACAAAAAAAAACACATAAAACCGAAATTGCTGATTGTGTTGACATCTGATTTCAACTTTTGGTTTCCCACTTGGGGTCCTGAAACGGGAATCTCTACTGTCTACCTCTCAGTAAAAATGTTACCCTGTAGCAGATACGCATTCGAAGAAAGAGAGTTATTAAAGTGGTATCAGTTCAGTTCAGTCGCTCAGTCGTGTTCGACTCTTTGCGACCCCGTGAATCGCAGCACGCCAGGCCTCCCTGTCCATCACCAACTCCCAGAGTTCACTCAGACTCACGTCCATCGAGTCCGTGAGGCCATCCAGCCATCTCATCCTCTGTCGTCCCCTTCTCCTCCTGCCCCCAATCCCTCCCAGCATCAGAGTCTTTTTCAGTGAGTCATCTCTTCGCATGAGGTGGCCAAAGTACTGGAGTTTCAGCTTCAGCATCATTCCTTCCAAAGAAATCCCAGGGCTGATCTCCTTCAGAATGGACTGGTTGGATCTCCTTGCAGTCCAAGGGACTCTCAAGAGTCTTCTCCAACACCACAGTTCAAAAGCATCAATTCTTCGGTGCTCAGCCTTCTTCACAGTCCAACTCTCACATCCATACATGACCACAGGAAAAACCATAGCCTTGACTAGATGGACCTTTGTTGGCAAAGTAATGTCTCTGCTTTTGAATATGCTATCTAGGTTGGTCATAACTTTTCTTCCAAGGAGAAGCATCTTTTAATTTCATGGCTGCAATCACCATCTGCAGTGATTTTGGAGCCCCAAAAAATAAAGTCTGACACTGTTTCCACTGTTTCCCCATCTATTTGCCACGAAGTGATGGGACCAGATGCCATGATCTTCGTTTTCTGAATGTTGAGCTTTAAGCCAACTTTTTCACTCTCCTCTTTCACTTTCATCAAGAGGCTTTTTAGTTCCTCTTCACTTTCTGCCATAAGGGTGGTATCATCTGCGTATCTGAGGTTATTGATATTTCTCCCGGCAATCTTGATTCCAGCTTGTGTTTCTTCCAGTCCAGCATTCCTCATGATGTACTCTGCATATAAGTTAAATAAGCAGTGTGACAATATACAGCCTCAGAACCTTTTATATTTTTGTTCCTTCCCCTTATCCTTTTTGTTAGAAAACAGGATCTTAGGACCCCTGGTGGCCTTGCATTCCCTGACCTGTAGTCTATGTTAGAAAAGTAAGTAAAATCAGGGAAATAGACTAGAGAGAAATGGGGAAGGGGAGTTCTCTGTTAGACAGATGATCAGGGGATGCCCTTCTGAGAGACTTTATTTCTGAAGAGGCCTGAAGGCAATGAGGGGCTGAGTCAAGGGGAGAACGTTCCAGGCAGGGGGCACTGTAGAACTCCTGGATCCTGGGGCATTGCCATTTACCTGGTGAATACCATCAGTGTGGGCCCAGTGACGAGCAAGCCATGAGGATTTGAATAACCTGGTGTTAATCTGCTGGGATAATGGGCACCTACTTTAAGCAAGCTGTGTGCAGCAAGCAACTTTGCACAAGAAGCCACGCATTTCCTTAGAAAAAAGGTGTTGAATCTTTCCCAGTTCTGCACCACAGAACGCTGAGGGGAAAACGTTTAGCTTGAAGAAATTTAAAGGTAGGTGTTGGCTACCTTGTCTTGTTCTTGGAGAAGTTTAACATGAAGTTCCCTTTCAGGGAAAACAAGAAACAAAAATAAAACCTGCACTCTGCTTTCCCAGCCCAGATGAACCAATGTGGCCTTTAGGTGCCGTTCTGATTGAGGGAGGCCAACATTTTGAATATCCCCCTTGAGTGAAACCCCTTTAGAATGTCTGGGTTTTAACTAAAATTGCTTCTTGTTGTGTCCAACAGGATGATTTATCTACAAAATGTACTAATGCCAAGTTGTCAATCTGTCACGTGCTCATGCGCGCTCAGTCGTGTCTGACTCTGGCGACCCCACGGACTGCAGCCCACCAGGCTCCTCTGTTCATGGGATTTTCCAGGCAAGAGTACTGGAGTGGGGTGCCGTTTCCTACTCCAGGTTACATGGGTTATTAAACTGTGCACTGAAGTGAGGCAGAATAGCTATTAAATGCAAATTTTTAAAGTCATTATTGCTGTGTGGCATCCTTTCCGAAAGTCATTGGTGACTGTATTAGAAAAGAGAGGGCTCAGAAAATAATTTTATTTTGAATCAAAAATAATATAGGGTAAGTTGCAGTTGTCTTTGACACTCAGACAGAGATTGTGTCTGCTATAACTCCTTTTTTCTTTTTTTTCTTTATTGAAGTGTAGTTGATATACAGTATTGTGTTAATTTCTGCTGTACAGCAAAGTGATTCAGTTATACCATTATATCACTCTTTTTAATATTCTTGTCTTTTAAAAATTAATGAATATATTTTTATTGAAAGTGTTTAGTTTCAAGTGTATAACAAAGTGATTCAGCTTTATATATATATACATATACCATTATATATAGTATTATATATATATTTATTCTTTTTCAGTTTCTTTTCCCACATCAGTTCAGTTCAATTCAGTTCAGTTGCTCAGTCATGTCCGACTCTTTGCTACCCCATGAATTGCAGCACGCCAGGCGTCCCTGTCCATACCATCTCCCGGAGTTCACTCAGACTCGCGTCCATCGAGTTGGTGATGCCATCCAGCCATCTCATCCTCTGTCATCCCCTCTCCTCCTGCCCCCAATGCCTCCCAGCGTCAGAGTCTTTTCCAATGAGTCAACTCTTTGCATTAGGTGGCCAAAGTACTGGAGTTTCAGCTTTAGCATCATTCCTTCCAAAGAAATCCCAGGGCTGATCTCCTTCAGAATGGACTGGTTGGATCTCCTTGCAGTCCAAGGGACCCTCAAGAGTCTTCTCCAACACCACAGTTCAGAAGCATCAATTCTTCGGTGCTCAGCCTTCTTCACAGTCTAACTCTCACATCTATCATGACCACTGGAAAAACCATAGCCTTGACTAGACGGACCTACATGTGTTATTACAAAATATCGAGTATAGCTCTCTGCCATTCTTTATGTAATAGTTCATCTACTAACCCCAGACTCCCACCCCATCGCTCCCCCAACCCCGCTCCCCCTTGGCAACCACAAATCTGTTCTTTATGTCTGTGGAGACAATTCCTGTTTCTGATTGTAGGTAGAGGATTCTGATACAGGTGATAGTCACACTTGCCAAACCTTTTATTTTTACAGTGGATTCAACTTAAGTAAATAGTGTTCTATCTGTCATCCTGTCTAACCCTCTAGACACTTGAAAGGTAACCAAGGCAGGTCACCCCAGTGTTGCAGATGAGAGCCGAAACAGGAGGGTTTGAGTGAGCAGACTAGGATGAGAACTGGGTGTTCCTGCTTCTCCAGCCCCTGACTCCCTGCTGGAATCTTATCATGGTCACATAGTTTGGTACCTGGACCACTCTTAACCGTGGAGTCAAAGACTGAGGACACAGGTAGGGACACATTAATTTTTAGGAATTTAAAGGAAATCTGTGAAATACTAGCCTTCAGAGAGGATGCGTTAAATATTAAGTTAATCAATATTTTTATTTATGAAAAGTATGACTATGCATGTATAAAAAGGGAAGCTCTTTATGTAGTGATCTGGAATAACTGCTGAGAAATACTGTTTTTCGCAAGATTTCGTTTATTTCTTTTTGGCCGCGCCGGGTCTTTGCTGCCGCGTGGGCCTTTCTCTAGCTGCGGTGCGTGGGCTTTTCACTGCGCTGGCTGCCCTTGTTGTAGAGCTCGGGCACTAGAGCACCCAGGCCTCGTTAGTTGCAGCTCCCGGGCTCCGGCGCGTAGGCTCAAAAGTTGTGGCACAAGGCTTTCGCTGCTCCAAGGCATGTGGGATCTTCCTGGACCAGGGGTGGAACCCATGTCTCCTGGACAGGCATGTGGTTTCTTCATCACTGAGCCACCAGGAAAGCCCAGGAAATATTCTTAATGTTTTTTATTTTGACATGTTTTAAGACTTCCAAGAAGTTCCAGAAATCATACAGAGATTTTCCTGTGGGCCAGGAAATCTCTCTTCACCTGTCTTCCCCCAGTAATGAGTTACATATGACCTTGATAAATTGATAGAATGGGGAAGTTCAGATTGGTAAAATACCATTAATTCAAATAAATATTTGCATTTCTAAGAAATACTTTAAAAAGGTGAGATAGTGTACAGTATGCATCCTATTTGTGTATTTTTAAAGGGGGTGAGGGAATGTGTGAGTTTGTGGTTGTTTCCATGTGCCTAGAATATCTCTGGAAGGGTGTATACAAAACTAGACACATTGGGTCGCATACAAAAAGAAGAACTGGGCGAGAAAGTGCAGTGCTGTGCTGTGCTCAGTCTCTCAGTCAGTCAAAGGCTTTGGCATAGTCAATAAAGCAGAAATAGATGTCTTTCTGGAACTCTCTTGCTTTTTCCATGATCCAGCGGATGTTGGCAATTTGATCTCTGGTTCCTCTGCCTTTTCTAAAACCAGCTCAAACATCTGGAAGTTCACGGTTCATGTATTGCTAAAGCCTGGCTTGGAGAATTTTAAGCATTACTTTACTAGCGTGTGAGATGAGTGCAGTTGTGTGGTAGTTTTAGCATTCTTTGGAATTGCCTTTCTTTGGGATTGGAATGAAAACTGATCATTTCCAGTCCTGTGGCCACTGCTGAGTTTTCCAAATTTACAGACATATTGAGTGCAGCGCTTTCGCAGCACCATCTTTCAGGATTTGAAATAGTTCAACTGAAATTCCATCACCTCCACCAGCTTTGTTCATAGTGATGCTTCCTAAGGCCCACCTGACTCCACATTCCAGGATGTCTGGCTCTAGGTGAGTGATCACACCATCGTGATTATCTGGGTCGTGGAGATCATTCTTGTACAGTTCTTCTGTGTATTCTTGCCACTTCTTAATATCTTCTGCTTCTGTTAGGTCCATACCATTTCTGTCCTTTATTGAGCCCATCTTTGCATGAAATGTTCCCTTGGTATTTCTAATTTTCTTGAAGAGATCTCTAGTCTTTCCCGTTCTATTGTTTTCCCCTATTTCTTTGCATTGATCGCCCGAGGAAGGCTTTCTTATTTCTCCTTGCTATTCTTTGGAACTCTGTATTCAAATGGGTATATCTCTCCTTTTCTCTTTTGCTTCCCTTCTTTTCAAAGCTATTTGTAAGGCATCCTCAGACAGCCACTTTGCTTTTTGCATTTCTTTTTCTTGCGGATGGCTTTGATTCCTGTCTCCTGTAGAAAGTCACAAACCTCCGCCCGTAGTTCATCAGGCACTCTGTCTATCAGATGTAGTCCCTCAAATCTATTTCTCACTTCCACTGTGTAGTCTTAAGGGATTTTATTTAGGTCATACCTGAATGGTCGAGTGGTTTTCTCCACTTTCTTCAATTTCAGTCTGAATTTGGCAATAAGGAGTTCATGATCTGAGCCACAGTATAGAGCTTCTCCATCTTTGGCTGCAAAGAATATAATCAATCTGATTTTGGTGTTGACCATCTGGTGATGTCCATGTGTAGAGTTTTCTCTTGTGTTGTTGGAAGAGGGTGTTTGCTATGACCAGTGCATTCTTTTCGCAGAACTCTATTAGCCTTTGCCTTCCTTCATTCTGTACTCAAGGCCAAATCTGCCTGTTCCTCCAGGTGTTTCTTGATTTCCTACTTTTGCATTCCAGTCCTCTAGAATGAAAAGGACATCTTTTTTGGGTGTTAATTCTAGAAGGTCTTGTATGTCTTCATAGAACTATTCAACTTCAGCTTCTTCAGCGTTACTGGTTGGGGCATAGGCTTGGATTATCGTGATATTGAATGGTTTGCCTTGGAAATTAACAGAGATCATTCTGTCATTGTTGAGACTGCATCCAAGTACTGCCTTTTGGACTCTTTTGTTGACCATGATGGCTACTCCTTTTCTTCTAAGGGATTCCTGCCCACAGTACTAGATATAATGGTCATCTGAGTTAAATTCACCCATTCCAGTCCGTCTTAGTTTGCTGATTACTAGAATATTGATATTCACTCTTGCCATCTCCTGTTTGACCACTTCCAATTTGCCTTGATTCATGGACCTAACATTCCAGGTTCCTATGCAGTATTGCTCTTTACAGCTTCGGACCATGCTTCTTTCACCAATCCCATCCACAACTGGGTGTTGTTTTTACTTTGGCTCCATCCCTGCATTCTTTCTGGAGTTATTTCTCCACTGATCTCCAGTAGCATATTGGGTACGTCCCAACCTCAGGAGTTCCTCTTTCAGTGTCCTATCTTTTTGCATTTTCATACTGTTCATGGGGTTCTCAAGGCAAGAATACTGAAGTGGCTTGCCATTCCCTTCTCTAGTGGACCACATTCTGTCAGACCTCTCCACCATGACCCGCCCGTCTTGGGTGGCCCCANTGTTTGACCACTTCCAATTTGCCTTGATTCATGGACCTAACATTCCAGGTTCCTATGCAGTATTGCTCTTTACAGCTTCGGACCATGCTTCTTTCACCAATCCCATCCACAACTGGGTGTTGTTTTTACTTTGGCTCCATCCCTGCATTCTTTCTGGCGTTATTTCTCCACTGATCTCCAGTAGCATATTGGGTACCTCCCAACCTCAGGAGTTCCTCTTTCAGTGTCCTATCTTTTTGCATTTTCATACTGTTCATGGGGTTCTCAAGGCAAGAATACTGAAGTGGCTTGCCATTCCCTTCTCTAGTGGACCACATTCTGTCAGACCTCTCCACCATGACCCGCCCGTCTTGGGTGGCCCCACACGGCATGGCTTCGTTTCACTGAGTTAGACAAGGCTGTGGTCTGTGTGGTCAGATTGGCTTGTTGTCTGTGGTTGTGGTTTCAGTCTGTCTGCCCTCTGATGCCCTCTCTCAGCACCTACCGTCTTACTTGGGTTTCTCTTGCTTTGGATGTAGGATATCTCTTCACGGCTGCTCCAGCAAAGCACAGCCACTGTTCCTTACCTTGGACGTGTGGTAGCTCCTCTTGGCCACCGCCCTTGACCTTGGATGTGGGGTAGCTCCTCTCTCCTGCTCCTGTGCCATCGCAGCCACTGCGCCTTCCAAATAGGCACCATTCCAAAGCCCTTCTGCAGTGAGTTCTTTGCTAGTCTCTCCATTTCCTCATCAGAGGAGGAGGTGCCTGGTTCTCTGCTAAGAGCCAAGGACAAGTCAACGCTGGGTGAGAAAAATGGAGAACATGGCAAATATCGAGTGCAAGTACCTTGTTGAGAGGAATGGGAGGAATTAAGCTTACGTGGACCGTCTCTCAGGGCAGGCATCAGGGCAGAATGGGTATCCCTGAAAAAATTGTAATAGGGATTTTGATACAGCCAGTTTTCCATTCCCAGGATCAAGTCTCCAAATCAGGAGGACGACTACCCCGTGTCACTGGACATGAATGTGTGAAGTCACCCTAGAGAGATGGATGTGTGACAGCCAGGCTCCCTGTGGTGCAGGATGCTTCTGGCTGTGACTCTCAGCTAATTTCCCATTCAGATGAAGAAATCTCCTCCAAACTTTTCCAAAAGGTGTGCCCCAGGACAGCAGTGTCATCTGAGACTGCACATGAGAAACGCCTCATTGGTGGCTTAAGAGGCGGTTTGTGTAGTGACAATGATTTATTGAAGAAAAAGTTTATTTTGGCTCATTGGAGCAAATTGTGCATAGATCTTCCAACTTAATATTCCTTTGGTTGCTTGAAATCAGCCATGGTAGGAGCAGTTTTTGTGTTGTGTGTGCTTTTTTAAAAAAAATTGAAGCATAGTTGATTTATAATGTGTTAGTTTTGGGTATACTGCACAGTGATTCAGTTACACACACACACACACACATATTCTTCAGACTCTTTTTCCTCATAGGTTATTAGTTTCCTGTGCTTTTATCCTTATTGGTTACCTATATTATATGTTAATCCCAAACACCTAATTTATCCCCTGACCTTTCTGCTTTGGCAACCATAAATTTGTTTTCTGTGTCTGAGTCTCTTTCTGTTTTGAAAATAATAGGTTTATTTGTTTTTTAGATTTCAGATATAAGCAACATCATGTGATGTTTATCTTGTCTGGCTTACTTCACTTAGCATAATATTTAGGTCCATTCATGTTGCTACAAATGGCATTATTTCATTCTGTTTTATGGATGAGTAATTGTCTGCCTAACTTCTTATACAGGAAAGACACCTCACAGTGGGGAGGCCTCTGAGGATTCCCTTTACAGAAGGCATTAATTCATTCACAGGTCTTAAAGTTCCTCCTCTACTCATGCCAAGTCAAGGGAAATTTTTGTTGTAGAAAATAGGAGATCTCATGGGTTAGACTAAAGCATGAAAGGAATTATTCGTTAGTGCTTGGTAAAAGTATCTATACCAAAAAGAGTAATTGTGAAGCAATCCTATCCAGTAACTTTTAAGTGTACTTACCATGTGTTTCTCAATTAATCCTCACAACAACCTTTAGAGGTTATGATTATTTCTGTTTTACAGATGAGAGACTAGAAGCATAGAGAAGTTAAGTGACTTCCTCTCATTAGGGCAGTAGTGGGATTTGAACTTAAGAAATCTTGAGCCAAACCCGTATTCTAAACCACAATTATTTATCCCCTCCATGCAAATTTGATGTGCGTGCATAGTAAGTCGTGTCCAACTCTTTGTGACTCCAAGGAAAGGGCTAAAACTCCAGGCCCTTTCCTCTGCACGTGAGACCCCGCTTTTGTTGCGTGAAAACCTATCTCAACCAGCAGCAGAACAATAGATTTCATAATTTACTGGAGTCTCTCAGGTATCTCATTAAGTGCGAACTTCAGACACAGCAGAGGTTGGAGGATGGAACGTGAAACATCAGGTTTCAGCTTGCTCAGCCGTGGTCCATTAGGCAAAACAGGAGTCATTCCTCCCAGTGTTTCTTATGCAGAAGTAAAACAACCCTCTTGGGCAACCATGTTTTCACCTTTCTTCCTTTTCTGGATTCTGCCAGAAATCTTGAACAAGGTCGAAATACTTTTAGGGGAAATTAAGTCTATTTCTCTCCCATATGCATTTTTTTTATTCCAATTTGCTAGAATCTTGGAAGAACTGCTATATTCATGAGATTTTTGCTCTGTCTTGGAGTCATAAACATTAACCTCAGGTTTCACTCTAATGCTTTTAGACCTGCCTGAATAGCCAGTACTCAAATTGAATCCATTTTAACAGTTTGTTTTCCCACATCTCCTTTGGTTAGTGGCATCAAATTCTCTCAGTCTTAAAAAAATTAAAGTGACGTCTGGTTTCCCCCATCCTTCACCTCCCACATTGAGCAACTGTCAAATCCTGGTGACAAGCTTCACCAATACTTCTCAAATTATGCCCTCTTTCCATTCCCACTACCACCTCCATGGTCCGCCTTGGTTCTGCTTCCCTCCCAAATGTGATGCCACCTTTCTTTTTAAATGGTTATCCATGTCTAACCCCAGGTTCCAAAATGTATTTTTAGCTTCCAAGTTATTTTTCAGCATCCTTTTTTTTCTTATTACCAATTTTTAAAAATTGAAGTATAATTCATTTACAATTTTGTATTAATTTCTACTATACAGCAAAGTGATTTAGATATATATACCTTCTTTTAAAAATATTTTTCCATTATAGTTTATCATAGAATATTGAATATAGTTTGTGCTATACAGTAAGACCTTGTTCATCTATTCTATACATAAAAGCTTACATCTCCTAACCCCAACCTCTCTCTACATCCCTTCCTTATCTGACTAGTTTTTTTTTTTTNTCCATTATAGTTTATCATAGAATATTGAATATAGTTTGTGCTATACAGTAAGACCTTGTTCATCTATTCTATACATAAAAGCTTACATCTCCTAACCCCAACCTCTCTCTACATCCCTTCCTTATCTGACTAGTTTTTTTTTTTTCTATGTCTGCGAGTGTATTTCAGAAAATAATTTTGAATAAAGGAAGCAGTGGATTAAATTGACAGTTGCAACTTGTGGTTGACATATGTTAAGTTTGTAAAATACTTATTCAAAATTGTTTGCCTGCATTTGAAATCAATAAATTAAGATAAATATTGATATCACTGGCTTTTTGGACATAAAGGTTATCATACTAAGTGAAGTCAGAGAAAGACAAATGTCACATGATACCTCATATGTGGAATCTAAAAAAATGAATCAAATGAACATATTAACAAAGCAGAAACAAACTCACAGAGAAGAGAAATTTATGATTACCTGAGGGGAAGGGAGGGGAGAGATAAATTAGGAGTTTGGGATTAACAAACTCACTACTACATATAAAATAGATAAACAACAAGGATCTGTTAGAGAATAGGATGCTATATACAATATCTTGTAATAAGCTATGATTTAAAAGAATCTGATAAATATGTATGTGTATGTATTTGCACGTGTATATGTGTAATGGAATCACTTTGCTGTACATTTGAAAGTAACACAGCATTACAGATTTATAAAATAGATAAACAACAAGGATCTGTTAGAGAATAGGA
This sequence comes from Oreotragus oreotragus, assembly GCA_006410675.1. Lineage (NCBI taxonomy): Eukaryota > Metazoa > Chordata > Mammalia > Artiodactyla > Bovidae > Oreotragus > Oreotragus oreotragus. Next base: position 252,190 of record SJYX01019447.1, read on the forward strand.
TGCTATATACAATATCTTGTAATAAGCTATGATTTAAAAGAATCTGATAAATATGTATGTGTATGTATTTGCACGTGTATATGTGTAATGGAATCACTTTGCTGTACATTTGAAAGTAACACAGCATTACAGATCAATTATACTTTACCTACTGACTTTTCATTAAAAAATTGAGAAAATCTGTCAACACCGGCCTTTCGTCCCCTTCAGATGGGCATACACTTTCTGATTGTGACAGTCCTCACTGATCCTGTTTTCTCCTCAACACCCAGTGTTGCTATGATGCACCTATGCAGATGTCTTTGAGTTTCAGTCAGCTAAATCACGCTTCAATCCTTGGGAGAGTTGCTGATAAACATGTCCACTTATTTACTTACACCTTCAATGTGCATATGATATAGGCAGTCTCCCTCCTGGGCAAGATTTTAAGCATCGTTTACCATCTCATTTTCTCCTCTACAAACTGGGTTTGTTTTTTCTCCCTGCAAAGACTTTTCAATGATAATTTGGCTTATGACCTGCTTAAACTAGAGCAAGATGTTTTCTTTTGTTTCATAATTCAGTTTGATTATGGCAGGAATTGTGATTTGGCTAGAGATGTCTNATCTTCGTTTTCTGAATGTTGAGCTTTAAGCCAACTTTTTCGCTCTCCACCTTCACTTTCATCAAGAGGCTTTTTAGCTCCTCCTCACTTTCTGCCATAAAGGTGGTGTCATCTGCATATCTGAGGTTATTGATATTTCTCCCGGCAATCTTGATTCCAGCTTGTGTTTCTTCCAGTCCAGCGTTTCTCATGATGTACTCTGCATATAAGTTAAATGAGCAGGGAGACAATATACAGCCTTGACGTACTCCTTTTCCTATTTGGAACCAGTCTGTTGTTCCATGAAATAGTTTATCTTTGCTTATATTTCAGGTGTGTTCTCTCTTCATCTTTAGAGTAACCGAGGTGGCTATTGTTGTTATCTTCTTTTGCAGACGAGAACAGAAACTTAGAGAGGTTAAATAAGTTGACACAGCTAAGTAACGGAGCCAGGATTCAAACACAGAGCTTCTGCCCCTGAGTCCCTGTGTTTAATCTTGACGTGATGTTATTGTTTTTCCAAAGACCAGTCACATGGACAAGTAACTTCGCAATATATTTGTCTTACTGTCTCTAACCAGATCACAGAGTCTCTAAGTGGAAGATTGCGCTTCATTTTCCTATGGGTGTCCACACATAGTGATCCATATAGCACAAGGAACTGCATGTTATTAGTACGCAGTACTCCAGAATGAATGAACGCATAAAAAATGGCTTACAAATGTGGGTGAATGAAACAATGATGGCGTGTGAAGGCGTGTGAAGAACATGACGTTTTGGAGGACTGGAGATGATGTCCAGAAAGGACCGGGCACAGGGAGGTGCCCAACACATGGTACTTTTATTAACCCATCAGCATGATCTGCTTTAATTTTTCTTATACACAGCTCTGTTAGGTAGCCTCACAGAGTTAGGGTCAGTGGTCTGCTCAGGCTGCCGTAACACACCACCACAGACTGGGTGGCTTTCACAACAGAAGTGTGTTTTCTCACAGTTCTAGAGGCTCAGACTCCTAGATTGAGGTGCAGGGAGGTGGCCGGTCCTTCAGGGACATCGTCTCCAGTCCTCCAAAACGTCATGTTCTTCTCGCACTGCTTGGTATGCGGTTGTTGAATTTTGCATCTGAACATCATTGTTTCATTCACCTGCATTTCCAAGCCACTTGTGTGCATTCGGTCATTCTGGAGCACTGATAATGCGCACACTCACTGTGTCCTCAGGGGGCCTTTCCTCTGAGGAGGCCAGAGAGCTCTGCTGTCTCTCTTCTAAGGACTGGCCCTATAAGATTAGGGTCCTACTCTTAACTCTTCATTTAATCTTAATTACCTTCTTAAAAGCTCTTTCTCCAAACCCCTCCACAGGGGGCTGAGCCTTCAACATTTGAATTTGGGGTGGCGTGGGGGTGGTAGGGCACAGAATTCAGCCCATAACTAGTAGTTACTCTCTTTCCATTTTTCAGATGTGTAAATAGGCATCCGCAGGAGTCATTCTTGTTTTTCTGTAAAGTCTGGCTGTGCTGCCAGAAATGTACACCACCCATATTTCTGTAGGTTTCTCTCCTTGCTGCCTTAAAGAGCTTAACCATCTAATACTCTCTAGAGCTGTTTTTTTTTTTCCCCCAAGAAAACAATAATATCTTTTCTTTGGATGTTGCTGGTAAAATCCTGACAGTTGATTTTTACCCCCTGAGCTTCTCACCTTCATGCCTTCACCTCTTTTCTGTTATTTTATAATTAACTGACACCAGTTACTTATAAAGTAACTGATTAATTCTACTTTCCTGTACATTACAGAACAGGAACCATGGCATTGCAAGGCTTACAAACTTTGGAATAAAGCTGGGGACCAGAAGGTTGTTCAGCCCACAGCAAACTCTGGATGGGACTATCTTATTTTCCTACCAGAAACCAGAAAGCATGTCATTCTTTATCTGAGGTCTTGAATATCATAATAGCTCAATGTTCTCTACTTGATGGTTTCTGCTGACTTGCGCCCTCTGCTGCTTCATGTCTTCTATTCTCTCTGTTTTACCAGCTTTGGTTAGTTGTATTTCTTTTTATCTTGAGTTCAAATCTCATTTAGAGAGGGTCTGATTGGTTCTGCCAGTTAGCATCCCTTTGGGTCACTGGCCAGCGTTTGGTCTAATTTTAAGTGTTGCTCCAGTACAATGTAAAGAGTTCTTTTATCTATCACAGCATGAGGAAAATATTTTTTTGCGAATATATGACTTCTTTTCTTTTGTCCTGTGTTTACTTCTCTCCTATAAGGCAGTGTAGCAACATGGTTAACATTCAAATTCTGGTGTAAGAGCATCTGGATTAAGACCCTACTCCCACTACTTATCAGTTCTTTGAAGCTGGGCAAATTTACTTCACTTCCCTGTGCCTCAGTTTCCTCCAAATGAGGTTGTTAATACAGTCCCCAGCTCACAGAATTGTGAGGATTCAAGTTAAAGCATGTGAACAACCACACTGTCATGCATTATAGTAAGTGCCCAGTAAGTATTAATTATTTCTAACTTATATGCAGAGTACATCATGAGAAACGCTGGGCTGGAGGAAGCACAAGCTGGAATCAAGATGGCTGGGAGAAATATCAATAACCTCAGATATGCAGATGACACCACCCTTATGGAAGAAAGTGAAGAACTAAAGAGCCTCTTGATGAAAGTGAAAGGGGAGAGTGAAAAAGTTGGCTTAAAGCTCAATATTCAGAAAGTAAGATTATGGCATCAGGTCCCATCACTTCATGGCAAATAGATGGGGAAACAGTGGAAACAGTGGCTGGCTTTATTTTTCTTTTGGATCCAAAATCACTGCAGATGGTGATTGCAGCCATGAAATTAAAAGACGCTTTCTCCTTGGAAGGAAAGTTATGACCAACCTAGGTAGCATATTCAAAAGCAGAGACATTACTTTGCCAACAAAGGTCCATCTAGTCAAGGCTATAGTTTTTCCAGTGGTCATGTATGGATGTGAGAGCTGGATTATAAAGAAAGCTGAGTGCTGAAGAATTGATGCTTTTGAACTGTGGTGTTGGAGAAGACTCTTGAGAGCCCCTTGGACTGAAAGGAGATCCAACCAGTCCATCCTAAAGGAGATCAGTCCTGGGTGTTCATTGGAGGAACTGATGTTGAAACTGAAACTCCAATACTTTGGCCACCTGATGCGAAGAGCTGACTCATTTGGAAAGACCCTGATACTGGGAAAGATTGAAGGCAGGAGAAGGGGACGAAAGAGGATGAAATGGTTGGATGGCATCACCGACTTGATGGACGTGGGTTTGGGTGGACTCTGGGAGTTGGTGATGGACAGGGAGGCCTGGTGTGCTGCGGTTCATGGGGTTGCAAAGAGTCGGACACACCTGAGTGACTGAACTGAGTTGAACTGAATGGATTGTCCACCGGGAGGGAAAATGTCCATTCTTTTGCCAAGGATATCTCTAATCATAAATTTACAAATAAGCATTTTAGATACCTGTTCTATGGCTGACTAACATTAATTAACCAAGGCTGTTAGTTCCCGATGAAATTGATTCAACAAGTCCACAAATGGTATATATACAGTAATTGAGGATGTGAGATTTGTGAGGGTCTCTGCCTGTAGTCGATCTGGGGAAATAGTCATGTAAATAAATAATGATAAGTCAACTTGAGTGTTGTGTTTAGTGTTTAGCTTGTGCTAAAAGTCAGGGGAATTACATACTGGAGAAAATATTTGAATGGACCTTAAAGAAGAAATTGGGAGGGTGTTTCTGGCAGCGGTAAGAGCAATGATGAAAGATAATATGGTGCCTTCAAGGAACATGTAGGTTGTGTCATAACTTTAATCTTTTATCCTGAAGGCAATGGGGAGTCCTTAGAGGGTTTAGTTTTGTTTTAAATATACCTTTTTTTTTTGTAGAAGTCATATATGCTCATTATGAAAAACAGGCAACATATTACAGAGAAATACATGAAAAGTAAAGATTTCCATTAATTTCCTCCCTCATCCCCTGAGATAATTACTATTACAAAGTGTTTGAGGTATATTTCTCTACATTTCTTTCTAGGCACATAGTAACAAGTGCATGGTGATTATTACTATAATAGAAGAATCTCCTGTGTGTACATTATATATATATATTAATAATTTAGTACTGAAGTTTTGCAGCACTTCCAGCCACTACAATGTTACCTGAATCCCCATCCCTATCTGTAGGAATCACTGTGAATGTGAATCTATATACTTTACACTTTGTGGAAACCAAGGAGTAAGACTGCTTACTTAGTAAGTTGCACAAATTAAAAACTGGACAGGCATCTTGACCGCCTCTTTCAGCTCTGCCCTCCACATTCATTTGGCCAAAAAGACCTGTTGATTTTACCTAAACAATTCAAATTTATTTCCTCTTTGCCTCTAAGCAGTGTAAAGTGTCTTCCATTTGTCTTTCCATCATATTTTGTGTGTAACTTTATCATGAGACTTAGCACATTTACCATATATTGGAATCATCTGTTTACTCATCTTTTCCACCCAAGTATGAAGTTCTTAAAGGCAATGCCTTAAAAAAAAAAGTCTTACATCTCTAGTGCCTAGCATATAGCTCCATGAATGTTGAAGGCAAATGACTATCGCATTGTACAGTTTCACTGACAGAAATGCACCCTTACTATGTATCAGGCATTTGGATAAAAGGTTGAGTTTCCTGACCTGTAAAAGGAGGCCTATATATAGTTTACTTCTTATGAGATTTAGTAAAGTAAAGGACTCCCTTGGTGGTCTAGTGGTAAGACTCTGCTCCCAATGCAGGGGGCCTGAGTTTGATCTCTGGTCAGGGAACTAGATCCCATGTGTTGCACCTTAAAAAAAAGGTCCTGTATGTATGCAGCAATTATGCCATGGAACAACAGACTGGTTCCAAATTGGGAAAGGAGTAAGTCAAGGCTGTATATTGTCACCCTAGTTATTTAACTTATATGCAGAGTACATCATGCGAAATGCCAGGCTGGATGAAGCACAAGCTCTAATTAAGACTGCTGGGAGAAATATCAATAACCTCAGATATGCAGATGATACCACTTTTATGGCAGAAAGTGAAGAAGAACTAAAGAGACTCTTGATGAAAGTGAAAGAGGAGAGTGAAAGTTGGCTTAAAACTCAACATTCAAAAAGCTGAGATCATGGCATCTGATCCCGTCACTTCCTGGCAAATAAATGGAGAAACAATGGAAATAGTGACAGCCTTTATTTTCTTGGGCTCCAAAAGCACTTCAGATGGTGACTGCAGCCATGAAATTAAAAGATGCTTGCTCCTTGGAAGAAAAGTTATGACCAACATAGACAGCATATTAAAAAGCAGAGACGTTACTTTGCCAACAAAGGTCCATCTAGTCAAACCTATGGTTTTTCCAGTGGTCATGTATGGATGTGAGAGTTGGACTATAAAGAAAGCTGAGTGCCGAAGAATTGATGCTTTTGAACTGTGGTGTTGGAGAAGACTCTTGAGAGTCCCTTGGACTGCAAGGAGATCTAACCAGTCAATCCTAAAGGAAATCAGTCCTGAATATTCATTGGAAGGACTGATGCTGAAGCTGAAACTCCAATACTTTGGCCACCTGATACGAAGAACTGAGTCACTGGAAAAGACCCTGATGCTGGGAAAGATTGAAGGCAGGAGAAGGAGATGACAGAGGATGAGATGGTTGGATGGCATCACCTACTCAATGGACATGAGTTTGAGCAAGCTCTGGGAGTTGGTGATAGACAAGGAAGTCTGGCATGCTGCAGTCCATGGGGTCGTAGAGTCAGACATGACTGAGTGACTGAACTGAACTGAACTGAATGCAGCAACTAAGACTTGGTACAGCCAAATAATAAAATAAATATTAAAAAAAATTTAGTAAAATAAGCTTTAATGTTTTAAATTCTTTTATCACCTACTCAATGGACATGAGTTTGAGCAAGCTCTGGGAGTTGGTGATAGACAAGGAAGTCTGGCATGCTGCAGTCCATGGGGTCGTAGAGTCAGACATGACTGAGTGACTGAACTGAACTGAACTGAATGCAGCAACTAAGACTTGGTACAGCCAAATAATAAAATAAATATTAAAAAAAATTTAGTAAAATAAGCTTTAATGTTTTAAATTCTTTTAAAGATTAAGACTAATTTTGTATTTAAAACACTTAACACAGAAAGAATAGACTGGTTGTTATCACGATAATGAGCTAGGCACAGGAATGTCCACAAAGCCAGGGGAAATTTTAGAGGAGCCATGAGCACCTTATGAATTTTAAAGAGGGAGCATTTCTAACTACTTCTGGTTTGGAACTTCTTGTTTTAAACAAATTTTGACTCAAATAAACTCTTTAAAAAAAAAGAGAATTTAAAAGAAAATATAATGTATCTTGAAGGTGAGTCAGGAAAGGTACCAAGGTCAAAGACGTAAAAATCTCTTATAGCCTTAGTAATCAAGAATTTCTAGCCTTCCCTGACAAGCCAGAAGAGTAGGATGGGGTAGGAGGTGGGAGGGAGGTTCAAGAGGAAGGGGGCATATGTATACCTGTTGCTGATTCCTGTTGATGCATAGCAGAAACCAACAAAGTATTGTAAAACAATTATCCTTCAATTAAAAAGAAATAAATACAGGAAAAAAAAAAAAAGTCCTAACCTTGAGATAAAAGCCAAATGCCAACTGCAGAGGGGCAGTTACTGAATCAGAAGTTGGGAACTTCAAAGGTAAGCAAAGGCCAGGCCCCACTCCCAATTAATCATAATTGGTAGGAGTTGGTCCCCAGGAGTGAGCCTTTTAATCTCCTCATTGATTCTATTGTGCAGCCAGGGGTGAGGATCACTGCAATTCTAAACGAACGAGGGCAAGAGGGACTACAATGAAATTCGCCAACTTCTCTGAAAACGTCCTGATTTTCATGCGAACTTTCCCAAACTTTAAAATGCTGACAAGTAATTTAAAATTTAAAAATAAACAACCAAATACTTTGGGAGTCAAAGAAGACATGGATAGACGCTCTGTTGGGTGTCCGTTTGTGATCTTCCTTGCAGATCAACTTTCAGTTTGAAGAAACAAACTGATAAAGAGGGAAGTTAAATAACTTGTCCAAGAATACACGACAAGTGAGAATAAAAGTTGGGACTAATATTCAGTCCTTAATGTTCCTTCTCTGTTAGATAAAAAACACTTGGAGATAAACTTTGAAAAGTGGGTGCGGCTGTAGGAAGAGAAAGGGCGTTCTGGGCTGAAGGAATCTCCTGAACATTGCCGCAGGCATCCAGCAATCAAGGAATCCTGGCGATTCCTGAATAGTGCAAAGGGAATTTGGACCTCTTAACGAAGAGAATTAGCAGCAGCAGCAGCAGCAGAGACGGAATCAACAACGCATGCGCTTTCCACAGGCGGGGCCTCGGAGGGGCGAGGCAGGTTAAGGACGATGAATTGCGACCTTCGTTTGGCGACGCTCACGACTCCTGCCGTAAAGGCCGGCGTGGCGCGTGCGCGTCTCCTTTCGTGCCGATTCCTGACGCTGTTTGCTGCTGTTGTCTGACGGGTGTCGGCAGCGCTGTTACAATGGTGAAGCTGAGCAAAGAGGCCAAGCAGAGGCTGCAACAGCTTTTCAAGGGAGGACAATTTGCCATCCGATGGGGTTTTATTCCTCTCGTGATTTACCTGGGTCAGTGGGAGAAGAACCTGGTAGACGGGAGGGAAGAGGGTGCGGATGCTGAGACTCCATTTTGGCCTGAGGCGTGAGGGAGGAACGCGACCACGCCGAGCACGGCTTTCGAGGCTCTCGGGTCAAGCGTGGTCCTTCTAAGCTGAGTTCGCGTTCTTGTTCTATCCTCCCGCCCACCCTTTTTTTTTTTTTCTTTCTGGTCTTTAACAAGTCACGTAATATTTCCCGTGCAGCTACTACGTCTGTAAGCAAGAGGTGACCTACTTTTCAGGATTTGGGGGACCTGAAAAGTCCTGATGTGCGTGGACCCGAGGGCCTGATGTGTGTGAAAGTGATTAATTCACATTTGGACACTAGGTGTGTTTTCGGGAAGGTTATTGTCACCTTTCCAGCTGGGCCTAAGTGGAAAGAGGTTCTAAGCCTCGTGGGTATGCCACTGCCTTGAGGCATGATTATGACAATAGTTGTTGGATGCTTCTGCGTTCTCACGTGCTGGTAAAGGTTTTACGCGCGGGGAAACCGAGTCATAGAACAGTTTTGTTCTTCGCTGAAGGCCACACAGCTGTCAAATGGGGAGCTATGAACTCAAGCAGTGGGCCATCAAGGCCCATACTCTTAACCACCATGCTGTATTGCAGAAATTTGAAAGTGGTAAGGCCCATATTTTTGCCTAGGGCCGCACATTAAGACTTCACACCGTTTCTCGTCTAGGGTAGTTTTGTAATTTTAAGCTGAGTGCCCTGTTCAGGGAGTAGGATGGAGTGGATGGCGTTCCGCCTTTGTCAGTTTGAGCACAGAGTTTGACATTTTGAAAAACTCCGGTTCCCATTTCACAGTCCTATGATTTTTAACTAGATGCTGCTGCTTGTTGTTGGTTTTATGTTTTTTAGGTGTCGTGCCTTTTGTAAGACGCAGTGCATTCACTCAGCCTTGACGGAGCGTTTGATTATGCTGGGTATTCCTAGGCAGTTGTGGCTCCCATTTCCCTGTGACTTGCAAGCCAACTAATAACCTGGAGATACTTCAGAATGCAGGGCTTAAAAAGACCCTTTTCCTCCCTTATTTTGAACGCAGTTTTGGGAGGTCGGGGGAGCGGGGTTTGGCTGCACCGGGGTCATGTGAAACTTCCGCTACCAGATATTGAACCTGCACTCCCTGCAGGGGGAGAGCGGATTCTTAACCGCATCCCGGACCACCCGGGAAGTCCCTACAACACATTTTTTTGAAAACGACTTACCTATTTGGCTGTGCCAGTTCTTAGTCTTAGCTTGTAGGATCTAATTCCTTGACCAGAGATGGATCCCTGGCCCCCTGCTTTGGGAGCAGAGAGTCTTAGCCACTGGACCACCAGGGAAGTACTGCATTTTTAAAAGAAGCATTAGTTCCCCAGATTTTAGGAACTTTGTGTAGGCATTGAGAATTAGAGCAAGTAATTAGTCTGCTCGTACAGACTGTTATTCCCTTCTTTCTCCCAAACTGTCCTCTTCCCCAGTCTTCACTTAACTGTAGAAGGGCCCAGTTTTGCTAGGCAAACACTGGGAGGAGCTGTCCTTCTAGCTAAGGAAGGAAGTTAAGGGGTCTTTGATTCTTCCCCTTCTTTGTTCTGCGTCCTTTTTCTATTGTTGTGTGTGTCGGGTCCCATTTTAGTCTGCTCCTGCTTTCTTGGTCATGTGGAGTCTTTGCTCTTCTATAAGTCTTTTTCAGGTACGTTTTCTCTCCTTTTTGAAATTCCTTTTCTGTTGCCAGAAAGCTGCAGCTGGTTGTTAAAATCTGTATAAGGGGGGTTTTGGTCTGAAGAGTAGACAGTGCTTTTCTTTTCCACCTTAGAATTATTTTCCTTTTTGTGCGCACTGGTTATTTTCTTTTTATTAGGATTACCAGTAATCCTACAGCTTAGTGCTGGTACCCTTGTGTCTAGCTCAGGTGGAGACTGGTGTTAAGCCTATCTTTTTATCTTTCCTTGTTAACCACTGTTTTTTCCTCATACTGTATCTAAGCTTAATTTTAGGTCTGACCTAGTTCCCATGCTTTACTTCTCCACCTTAGCTCTCAGTAAAACTTTGCAAGTGCGTATTGAATTTCTTGTGTAGTTTAGTTTCAAACATAACCTTTTAGGGCTTCTGGAAGTACAGTGGGAATATAGTGCTATAAAATAGGACAGTGACCTGATAAAGCATCTGTTTGGACATTTACAGACAAAAAGATTTTAGTGAGTTACCTGTTGGAAGACAGTTCTCCCATAGTGTCTTGAATTTCTACAAATCTTGTGAGCAGAGGCAGTGACCACCCTTTGTTCATGTTTTTAAGGATGTTTGTAGGGTGGACAGCTTTGGAAAATAGTACTAGGATAAAGGGGAGGCATGCTGTCCCTGCCCATTATAAAAGATTCTGGTTCCCCAAACACAGGGTCAGGGATCATCTTTAAATGCTGATTAGTCTGATTAGCGGAGAAGGCAGTGGCACCCCACTCCAGTACTCTTGCCTGGAAAATCCCATGGACAGGGGAGCCTGGTAGGCTGCAGTCCATGGGGTTGCGAACAGTTGGATACGACTTAGCGACTTCCCTTTCACTTTTCATTTCCATGCATTGGAGAAGGAAATGGCAACCCACTCCAGTGTTCTTGCCTGGAGAATCCCAGGGACGGGGGAGCCTGGTGGGCTGCCATCTCTGGGGTCGCACAGAGTCGGTCATGACTGAAGTGACTTAGCAGCAGTAGCAGTCTGATTACAGCTATTGCTTGTAATAAGAGCATTGATTTAACTAACAATAGCTTGAATTTTTTTTCCCCTCTTATCACCAGCCTTTGGTTGCTTTGTAAAGAGAGGTTCATGGGGATAAAATAAGATATCTTCAATTTTTTTCTTTAAAAAAGTATAATTTTTTTAACAGAAATAGACTCACAGACTCACAGAAAAATCTTGTGCGGGGTGGGGAAGAATGAGGGGAATGGATAGTTAGGGAGTTTGGGATGAACAGGTGTACACTGCTGTATTTAAAATGGATAACCTACTGTATAGCACAGGGAACTCTGCTCAGTGTTATGTGGAACCCTGGATGGGAGGGAGTTTGGGGGAGAATGGATACATGTATATGTATGGCTGAGTCCCTCTACTCTCCATCTGAAACCAGCACAGCATTGTTAATCAACACAGCATTTTTAATCAGCTATATTCCAATAGAAAATAAGGTGTTTTTTTTTTTAATATGCTTTTAAAAAAAAGTCAGTACTCTTTGTAGTTCTTCATTCAGTTTGATTTGATAGTTTGTCTTTTTTGTGGGTAATGACTAAGAATGAAAGACAGTGTGTGCTAAGGGCTACTATTATAGGAATAAGGTAGTTTGTCTTCCCTACTGATTAATTCTGCACAAGATCACATACTCTAGTGAAGATTCAAAACTGTTCTGTTGCACAGGTAAATCTAGGTAATTCTGGTAGATGTGGATGTCATTCTAGCTACCAAATACTGATTTAGAAAGAAAACATTGTAAATTTTTTGTCTGCTAGAGTTTTAATTGGTCTTTATTCTCTTTCTTCCTTCTCCCTTTCCCCCAGGATTTAAGAGGGGTGCAGATCCTGGAATGCCTGAACCAACTGTTTTGAGGTACTGCTCTTACAAATACGGATTGCAGGGCAAATGTTCATATATAAGTACTAAATCATGGCAAGCAGAAGAGAAGTGCTAGGTATTGTAATGGAGCTTTATCAGTCAGGTGTAGTTTTGGGCTATTGGAAAATTGCAGCAATTTGCAGACTAGTCTAACTTTTATTATCGGGTAACTGCTTTCTCTCGTCTTCCTAATTTCTGTTTATTGAGCTGTGTTATAAAAATAATGAAGCATGTTTTAAAAGGAAAAGAACTAATGTATCCTGCCACTTTAAAAGCTGAACTGTTCTTAATTCCCATATTCCTGTCTTATCCTTATTAAGATATGTGAAACTTTCTGTATCATTCTAACAACAGTACAGAGAATTTTTTTTCACCCCAAATTAGAATTGCTGCTACTGCTGCTAAGTCGCTTCAGTCGTGTCCTACTCTGTGTGACCCCATAGATGGCAGCCCACCAGGCTCCCCCGTCCCTGGGATTCTCCAGGCAAGAACACTGGAGTGGGTTGTCATTTCCTTCTCCAATGCATGAAAGTGAAAAGTGAAAGGGAAGTCGCTCAGTCGTGTCAGACTCTTAGCGACCCCATGGACTGCAGCCCATCAGGCCCTTCCGTCCATGGGATTTTCCAGGCAAGAGTACTGGAGTGGGGTGCCATTGCCTTCTCCAAATTAGAATTGATAGCCCATGTATTTTCCAGTTGTTGATCACTTAGGTTTTTCAGGTTTTTTTCAGTATTTTAATTAACAATATAACAAACATTTTTATGTGCATAGGTTTTATAGGTTTAGATTTATTTCCTTGTGATAAATTCTCATGGGATTAATAAGTCAGTGTATGGACATTTGTGGCTCTGAAAATGCATTCTTTTCAAATTTCCTTTCTCCAAAACAACCTTGATGGTGTTGGATAAACACTGGTGAAAACTTCCACATACACACACACAGCTACATGGAGTATATGTATACATATACTCATACGCACGTGTGTGTACATACTTGTGAATACTGTATGTATGCGTGTGTGTGTGCGTGTGAAGGCAGAATCTGGAACAGGAAGAATTGCTCTGTAGAAAGGACTGGTACTCATAGCACTGGGATGAGTAGCACCCCTGCACAGGTGCTGTGGAATTCCACCTTGACCTGTCTTCCAGACATTTCTTGTGGATTGTCCTAACAGACTTTTTACTGCTATTCTAGATCTGTTTCTTCACACTCCTAATCTAAGCTACTATTTTCTAGAATGGGAAGAATAATAATGGTCTTATTACTAATAGTCATTTGTAGTGTGTCAGCCACTGTGTTAAGTGCTTAATATACAGCATCACTAATTGTTACTTCAGTCCTTCAGAGCTGATCATACAGTCTGTGGGTGGTGGTGTATGTCTGTCTCGAAGGCCTGTACACTTTCCACTGGGTCATGTGACCTCCTGCAGATAATATGATCTGCTACTTTACTTAGCACAATGCTATCTGATATGAATTTCCTCCACCTTCTCTGCCTTGCCAGTCTCTCCTTTGCTCAAAGCAAGGTTTTTTTCTTCAGGGTACTGCCAAACGTGCCGTCCACATGTCCATTTATGCTGTTACTCTTTACTGATAAAATTCTTCAATGAATGGTCTTCACTCCCTGCTTCCTTTCTTCACTTCCCTCTCTTTTCTTAATCTTTTGTGGTACAGCCTCTTAAAACTGCTTTCAGAGGTCCCCATCAGGCTTTTTTTTTTTTTTTAATTTTTACTCTTTGAACTATCAGTTTTCTTTTTGTAAAATGGGGACTCAGGTAATGTGTCTGCTACTGGGTAGCTGATTGACCTTAGACCAGTTATTTCCTAAGGGAAACAGTACCTTAGGAAATACTGTCAGAGATGGGACTACCTGGTCAAGCTGTGTGAACATTTTTCAAGGACTGAAAATTATCATCAAATACTTCTTTCCAAGAAGCTATTAACCTAAGATGAAGTTTCGTCTTTTATAAGTTTGTAATATCTGATTTATAAGATTGTCCTGAGAATTGAATAAAATTATTGTATTAAAGATTTAACAGTGCTTGACACATAATGTATGAGCAATAAACTGAATAATTTTTAGCCTTTCTCTGTCATCTCCTTCACCTCACTTTTCTCCTGTGAAAAACTAGGCTCTAGCTACATGATACTATGTGTGAATCTCAGAATAAACTGTGTTTTTTCATGCCTTTGTTTGTATGCTTGTTCTCTGTCTGCCTGGAATGCTTCTTCCCTCAGTTTCCACTGGATGAAAACCTACCTTTAGAAAAGCTCAATCTCAAATTTATTACCTCTTAAATCTTTTCCACCTTCTCCTAGCAGAAACTGCTCCATTTTTTGTGTTCTGCGTCTCATTCTCTGCTTTGTATTATGCTTGTTGCTTGTTTCATTCGTTTTGTCCTGTGAGTACCTGAAGTAGCTGCCAGATACTTGGGGAACACTTTGAAAGTGCTGAATTAACTTAATTAAAGGATCCTAACTTCTTTGTGGTGTTGGGACAGGAATTGATACAGTATTTCTTCTTGTACTGTTTTTAGACTGGACCTGCATGCTGGGAAACAGTATTTTGTGCCCCAGGTGATACAGAACCCAGAAGTGGGGCTAGATCTGCCCTTCTGTGGTACTGGCTTCAGATATCTCACCAAGAGTTGGCCCTTCAAAGTGAGGCAGCCACCCCTCCACCCCTGCTTTTTCATGTCTTTATCATCATTTCAGTGCTCCTCTCCTTTCTGGTGGTGATGATCATTCTTTTCTGTCATTAGGGACATTTTCTGATTTCTTTCCAGGGGTATTTGTGATTTAGGAAGGAAATGAGTGCTGAAAAGGGTTATCCTGTTACAGAATTTCATATACAATGCTGCTTATACAGGGAAGATTGACTAAAGAGGTCTTCCTGGGTTGCCTAGTCTGTACTCTGAAAGGAATAGACTTGTATTTGTCCAGGTTTTCAGTAATGTAAATGTTTTATTAATGTGAAACTCAGGAATATAAAGTTTATTGTTTATATATAAATTTATTTATATAGTACTTATGAAAATAATGTAGTTCAAGATTTACTGGTGTATTTTCCTTGTTAAGTTGTTGGATTCCTTGGGATCAGGTCCCCATTGGTATCCATCTTCTTTCACACAGGATGGTTTTGTGTATTAGGTTGTTTGATATGAATGTCTTATTCAAAATGCAGTATTTAGTGAATAAGGGGCAATATCTTAGTAAAACATTATTTAGGCAAAATACATGAATATTAACTAACTGGGAGAATGACTGTTCCCATTATCTGTATAAGGCCAAGGAAGATTTTATTTTCTGTTTATCTTAGATGCTCATTACCAATGAGGAAGAGACCTTGATAAATGAATATTTTGTTTTCATATCTTAACTGTATGCAAATATACTTGAGATTTAATGGGAGATTTTAATACACTTTTGAAAATTGAAAATAAGTGCATGTTGGTTTGCTTTATACACAAAAGGAAAATACTTTATAAATACAAACTTAACAGAATGTTCAGACTGTCATTTTGTAATGCAATTTTATTTAAGTTGACTTAGTAGTAGAAACTACATTTTTAATCAACAGGGCTTAGAAATAAAACACTTCTTGTCTCCTTCCTGTATCTAACAAGGATATACCTTTATTTTCTGGTTTCATCAATCCTTCATGTCACTCTTTTGATTGACCTCAATTTATTTTTCCTTTTTGTTTATAATAGGTAACTACAACTAAAAGTAATAAAATTGTATTTCTTTAAATAGGTCTCTGATTTTTTTACTCAGTGAGATCGATTCTTCTGCTAATTCTGAATTTGATGGTTGAGTAAACAAGAACATAAATGTATAAAATCTTCTAGTTCTTAAGCTGTGTTTGAGAAGTTTTTACTTTGGGGTTTAATTTATTTCTCCTCTTCACAAACGTTTTAGCTTACTTTGGGGATAAAGGACTGTTTGGTCATCTGGTTTTGGAAGCAGTCAATGCAGAGGAACAGCATGGAAGGTGTGCTCTCTGGCTGGGATAAGAGATGGGACATCGTTCAGACGGTCACCAGTTGGATGGCACAGGGCTCTTGCGTCTCAGATGCATCTGTGGCAGAGTGGAACCTCTACTGACTTATTTATGATAGACTGTATTAAAATAAATATTTTTAACAATATTATGTCTTGAGTCCTTTTTGAATTGAACCTACTGTCAGGTAAAAATTTAGCCATTTGGTACTTTTTCAAAACAGAGATCTATATGTCTAGATGATACTTTGAAAAAGAACATTTCCAAGTTAATTCATGTCTGTACACTTAACAAATGGATTCTAGTTTCCCTTTGCAGTGAATTAATAACTCCTTTTGAGATGTTCTGAGGTAGTAAAAGGAGAGCGAGCTCTCTGTGACATACTGGGCCCTAACTTCCAGCAGTGACGTTCTGATGAAATAGGATTCTTTGGCTGTGTTGGCAGGGCATGAGAATGGCATTGGAGGCTTATATGTCTGATTTGTGAGTTAAATGTGAGTCTTAAGGTTTCCCTCGCTAGGAGGCTGGAGGTGGCTGAGCAGGAGCCCATGGAGATCTACACAGAACAGTGTACTTCCTATTTTCTGATAAAAGTGTTTATGGGAACTAGTTCAGTTCTATGTTGTGGTTTCCTGGGACCTTTATCTGTATTTGAAGGCACCAGTCACCTCCCTTTTTCTTAAACTTAGCTTTTAAATTCTAACAAAATAGGTCTATTTCCTTATTTTGGGGAATTGTAATTAATTAAAGGAAAGTAGGCTTGAAACAAGAGATGACTTTTAAACGTCTGGGTCAGAGAATGATCATGAATGTGATCTCAGGTAACTGGAGCAATCATTACCAGAAATATCCTCCTTATTTCTAATGTAAAACCCTCTTGGCGATTTAAACCTATTTTCTCAAGTTTTGTTATCTTTGCCTTGGAGATGTGGACTATTAAGGAAGCTTATTGCATAAGGGAGTTTTAAAGAGGAATTCTTGAGAGCTAACTGCTGGGAAATAATTTCTGATATGTACTTAATGCAATTGCTTTAATATTTTATGAATCTGAGCATGTATGCTTTTGCTAAGAGCTCTGACTAGCTTTTAAATCCCCTAGAATTGCTTAAAATTGTGGCTGCCTTCTACACCCCATTCTTTCTACTAAATGGGTTGTCAGTGAATTTTTGTTAGTATTTTGGTACACATTTTTCTTTTTCACTCAGGCTTTCTAGAACTTGAGAAAATAAAGCTAGGGAAGTGCCCAATTTGATAAAATACTTACATGGATAAGAAACATAAGTGGTTTTGTACTTTAGGAGCTAACTTGTAGTTGTTTATAAAACCCGCCAATATTTTTGAAGTAAGAAATTCGGAATAAAGTAGAAAGGGACTAGTTCCTAGTTCTCATATCTGAGGAAGCTGAGGAAGCTAAGGAACAGAATTGAAGCATTTGTTCAAGGCACAGGATAAGAACTGAGACTGAGTCTACACTTTAAAGTTTATTTCTGAAGGTTTGTGAAATGTTAAAGCTCCTACATTTTATTTAACTTTAGATTTTAGGACACTGCAGTCCTGTTGAGCAAACATGAGTCTGCTCTGTGTTAAACACTAGAGAGCCCTTAGGAATACGATGGTTTCTTTTTATTTAAAAAAAGTTTTAAAAGTTGGCATATAGTCGCAATGTTGTGTTAATTTTTGCTGTGCAATAGATTATTTCTGACCTTAATTTTGCTTAGACAAACCCTGAGCTGACAGGACCTGATTTGAGTCCTGGTCCTGTTACTTAGATCCTACTGCCCTTCATAGAGAAGTCACTTACTCTTTAGACTGGAGTTTCTTTCACAAAATAGGGATAGTACTTGTCTCAATGCGTTAGTCCCTAAACCACAAGAATACTGAAGTGGGTAGCCATTTCCTACTCTGTGTGCTTGGCGTAGCTGATCCTAGACTAGCAATCTAGTCCTAGAAGCTTGTTAGCAAAGCACATTTTCAGCTCTTCATGGATCAGAAATGGGATGACCTCCAATGATCTGTGTGTTTTAATTACTTCCAGCATTGTTTTAAATTAAACTTGTTATCTGAAATAGCTGTAGAATTCAATACAGCATAAGAACCCATATAGAAAGATCCCTGTACGCGTTAGCTAGTTTCCTCGAGTGGTGGCATCTTGTAAGACTATGATTTCAGGATACTGATGTTGATAAAGTCAGAACTTCTCCATTACCACAAGCATCCCTCAGGTTGCCTTTTTAATAGCTAACCTCCCTTCCTCACACCCTTGGCAACTAGTAATCTATTGTCCATTTCTGTCATTTTTCTCATTTCATTTTCATATGTAAGAAAGTTACCTAAATGAAATCATACAGTAAGTAATCTTTTTGGATTGGCTTTTTTCCACTCACTGTAATTCTTTGTAGATAGGTTGAGGTTTTGTGTTTATTCAGTTTATTCCTTTTTATTGCTGAGTAGTCCATGGTGTGGATATATGTAGAAGACATTAGAGTTGTTACCAGTTTTTAACTATTACGAATAAAGCTGCTATGAGCATTTGTGAACATCTTTTTGTGAGATCAATTTGTATTTTTAAAAGCTCTGTCATGATGGTACAACTCAGATTTATGAATACTGTTCTAGGCTTGCAGTAACCTTGCTTCCCAATAGGCATTAAAGTCTTCCCTATCATATCCAGAGTGATCCTTTTAAAAGTAAGATATCACATCTTGATCAGAACTCTCCAGTGGTTTCCTATCTCACTGAGAATAAATGCCCAATCTATGACCTACAAAACAAATCTGGTTTTATGTGCCTTTGATCTGTTACTCACCTAGGATTCTTCATGGTCACTTGCACTCTTGCAATTTTGATTTCTTGTCCTTCAAAAAGGACAGGCATGTTCTCACTTTGGAATTTGAGTTAGCTATTCTCTCTGCTGGTATTATTTTTCCTAGATATCCATGTGTGTGGCTTTATTCTATTCTATGCCCAAATGCTGTTTTGATAGAGACGACCTCTCTGATCCTTATGTAAAATAGCAAACTCCACACCAGTCTTGTCAGTCACTGTCTTTTTTAAATTTCATTTTTAAAAAATTGAAGTATAGTTGATTTACAATATTGTGTTAGTTTCAGGTGTACAACAAAGTGATTCAGTATTCATACACACACACATATATATATATGATTATTTTCCATTATAGGTTATAAGATACTGAATATAGTTCTCTGTGCTATGTAGTACATCTTTGTTTGTTTTATATATAATAGTGTATCTATTAATACCAAACTCCTAATTTATCCCTCTTTGGTGACCATACATTTATTTTCTATGTAAGTCTATTTCTGTTTTAAAAATAATTTATATCATTTTTTTGATTCTGTGAGTAAGTGATATCATGATATTTGACTTTGTCTGATTCTGATTATTAGTATGATAATCTCTAGTTCCATTCACATTGCTGCAAATGGTATTTCATTTTTTTGTGGCTGAATAGTATTCATGTGTGTATGTGTTCATTCATCTGCCAATGGACAGTTAGGTTGCTTCCCTTTCTTGGCTAGTGTAAATAGTGCTGCTGTGAACATTGGGGTATGTGTATCTTTTTGAACTAGAGTTTTTATTTTTTTCAGATCTATGCTCAGGAGTGAGAGTACTGGATCATATTTAGCTCTATTTTTATTACATAAGGAACCTCCATTCTGTTCTCTATAGTAGCTATGCCAGTTTACATTCCCATCAACAGTGTAGGAGGCATCCCTTTTCTCCACGCCCTCTCCAGCATTTATTGTTTATAGATGTTGGCCATTCTCACTGGTGTGAGTTGATACCTTCATTGTATATAGTTTTGATTTACATCTCCCTGTTAAGTAGCGATATTGAGTTTCTTCATGTGGCCACCTGCATGTCTTGTTGGCCCATTCTCACCTTTCACCTAGTCTTCAAAGAAATTTTATCCACCTGATTTTCTGTATATTTATGTATAGTTTTATCTCACTTCAAAAATGCAAATGACATAAACACAGGATATTTTTATGCATTTTTAGAGGCTAGCACAGGTCCTGACGTAGTAGATGTTCGATAAGAATGAATGGGTGAATAAGGTTATATGTGTTCAGTGTAAAATACTGTGAGAACTGGAAACTTACGAATCATTATAAAGGGCCAGTATTATTCTCTGTGTTATTCGTAATTGGTAAAAAAAAGCCTTCTTGAAAGATGACATCACAAGATGTTGGGAGGAGATGATATGAGAGAGGGAATGTTTACTATGACTTGGCAGTCTTAGTCACCACAACAATGCTATGAAGTAGGACATTAACTCCATTTTACAGATGAAACAAGTTTGGGTCATTTTCCCCAAATCACAGAGAAAACTTGTATTTGAACCCATGTCTGCTAACTAAAAGCTTATGATGTTAATATGTGACACATTAAAAGTAATTTATACAACTAATAAAATAGTATAATAGACATTTACAGCAACTACAAGATATTAACATTCCAAGTTCCATAAAGAGGGCCCATCTACTTCATCCAGTATCCAGGGCTGTATACACAATAGCACATAGAGTAGTCAAATTCACATCACAAATGTAATTTACTTGAAATTATGCCAGCTGTAGTAAACTAAATGTTTATTTTTGTCATCTTTCTTTGAATAGCCTATGTTTCTATTGAGGTATATTTTACAGACAATAAAATGAGCATATCTTAAGTGTACAGTTTGGTGAGTGCTGCCAGTTTTGTATACCCTATAACCACCATGCCAAGATGGAGGCCAGGATCTCCTTGAACCTGGGATCCTTAGTGTATCACACATGGTAGGTGCTCAGGAAATGCTTTTGAATTCAATGATAAACTTTTTTGAGGTTGATCTAGAAACTATAGGAAAGTTTGAATTGACGTTCTTTTTCTGTGAGAAGCAGATACAGTCCATGGGGTGACCCGCGAAGAGTCAGACACCTCTGAGAAACAGCAATGACAGTCTTAGGATTTTACTCAAAACTGGGATGATAAGTAAAAGGCCCTGCAGCACATCTGTTACATCAAGCAGAGTCCAGAAGATAAGGAAAAGGGCATGGAGACAGGGAGAAAGACATTTTTTTCTGAAAAAAACAAAACTGTGCCACTAACAAGAAGTGAGCTAAGAAATGTCAGCAACTCCCTCATGTTCCCTAATGTCTACTGAGGAGGAGACTATAAACAAGAAAGAAGCTCCTAGAGAGCAAAATTAGAGGTCCCAGGGTTTCTGTGGAAGTAGAGCTGAAAGCCCCAGATACTGCCAGAAGAGGAAGTCTGTTTCTGCCCCCATGTGATCCTATATTGCTACAGACTGGTGACCACTGTAAGTTTTCTTCTCCCCCTTTTTGAATGGCAATTTTAATGCTATTTTCTTGCTCCTATTCTGCCTTTGTATACTGGATAAGTTGGGGATGGTTAACTTGTCTTTAAGCTCTTAGGTTGGTGGCCCCTGGAGGGCACTTCAGTCCAGATGTTCAGTTCAGTTCAGTCGCTCAGTCGTGTCCGACTCTTTGCGACCCCATGAATCGCAGCATGCCAGGCCTCCCTGTTCATCACCAACTCCCAGAGTTCACTCAGACTCACGTCCATCGAGTCCGTGATGCCATCCAGCCACCTCATCCTTGGTCGTCCCCTTCTCCTCCTGCCCCCAATCCCTCCCAGCATCAGAGTCTTTTCCAAAGAGTCAACTCTTTGCATGAGGTGCCCAAAGTACTGGAGTTTCAGCTTTAGCATCATTCCTTCCAAAGAAATCCCAGGGTTGATCTCCTTCAGAATGGACTGGTTGGATCTCCTTGCAGTCCAAGGGACTCTCGAGTCTTCTCCAACACCACAGTTCAAAAGCATCAATTCTTCGGCGCTCAGCCTTCTTCACAGTCCAACTCTCATATCCATACATGACCACAGGAAAAACCATAGCCTTGACTAGGCGGACCTTAGTCGGCAAAGTAATGTCTCTGCTTTTGACACATTTCCCAGAATTCCCAACCTATAACTTGGTTGCAATATCTAGATGAGACTTGAGAATTAGTATGTATGAATATTTGGTCAGCAAAAGACATGTCAGAGAATCAATTCATTTTCTGTTTCTCAATTGTGATATGTAGCTGCTTGTTGCAGTCAATCTAAAAGGCTCCCATACTTCTTGGCAGTTAGGTTTGACTCTGACTAACAATCTGATAATTGAGATAGAAGCAGAAGTGTTGTGTGGTACTTCTGGGAAGTCTACTTAAAAGGGAAGTTTGTTTCTTGGATCTGAAATCACTGGATCACAGCTGACCATAAGGTTAAAGGCCATGCCCGAGGAATGGTTGAGTTGTATGCTCTTAGGAGTCTAGTAGGTCTCTGTACTAATGAAAAGACCCTGTTTGCTCACACTTTCATTGACTCATGTGTTATTAAATTTTCTGGTCTTTATAAACAGATAAAGTATTGTTCTTTATCTCAGCGTTTTTTTTTTTTTTTAAATGAGGTAAGCACCTTTTCATATTTTAAAGAATCATTTGTTTCCTTTAGCCCATTTTTCTGTTGGAGTATTGATCTTTTCCATACTGATTTACAGGCACTTTATATTTTAGGGAAATTTTGTCTTTGATATTAGTTGTAGATATTTTCTCCCATAATTAATTCACTTGTGTCTTTTAACTGGTCTTCCCAGTTGGCTCAGTGGTAAAGATTTTGACTGCCAATGCAGGCAACATAGGTTAGACCCGTGGGTCAGGAAGATCTCTTGGAGAAGGAAAGGGAGACTCACTGCAGTATTCTTGCCTGGGAAATCCCATGGACAGAGGAACGTGGCAGGCTATAGCCCATCAGGTCCCAAAAGAGACGGACATGACTTAGCAACTAAACAACAATCTTTTAACTATGGAATAATTCTGAGATTGTTGTGTTTATTTCAATGCTCACGTTTTCATTTCTGAAATTAATTCTCGTGATTTTATAGGAATATATTTTGCATTTCTTGATGCATTCCTATTCTAAATTCTCATTTTACCATTTTCTGAGACTATTAAGCATAAATTGTTCTACTTGTTGCATTTTTCCCCTATACTTGTGATTACCATTTTTATTTATCAACGTTTGATGTGTTGATTTTGTCATTATTTAGGTATTTGCCATTTTTTGAAGGTAGTGGATAGGACATAGGACTTTCTGTACCTTTGCATTTTAAATAAATCATTTTCATTTTATGATAAATCTATCATTGTGTTTGATGAGCTTAGAGTTTGAAGATCTGACACCTATTATGTAAAATGTTCATATTGAAATGATTATCTTTTTCATTTTAAAAATTCAATGTTTTTGTTTTTTTTTTTAATGTTAAAAGCATTCTTTCTCACCTCCTTAAGTTACTTTTTTTAAAAAAATTTTGCTACAATTTAAAAATCCTTTCTTTTTACTAGGATTAGATTAGGATTACAGTCATTATCTTTTACTTGGGAATCCTTGGGGAATTATGTGTTGAGTTTGGAGGGGCAGCTTTCCCAAATGTGTCTTCTGAGACCACTGGAAAATATACTGATTCTTTGGTCCATCTCTTAGAAGTTCTCAACCAGGAAATCCAGAGAAATTGTTTTTTATTTACAAGTGTCCCATGTAAATAATCTTCAGTTCAGTTCAGTTCAGTCGCACAGTCGTGTCCGACTCTTTGCGACCCCATGAATCGCAGCACGCCAGGCTTCCCTGTCCATCACCAACTCCCGGAGTTCACTCAGACTCACGTCCATCGAGTCCGTGATGCCATCCAGCCATCTCATCCTCAGTCATCCCCTTCTCCTCCTGCCCCCAATCCCTCCCAGCATCAGAGTCTTTTCCAATGAGTCAACTCTTCTCATGAGGTGGCCAAAGTACTGGAGTTTCAGCTTTAGCATCATTCCTTCCAAAGAAATCCCAGGGTTGATCTCCTTCAGAATGGACTGGTTGGATCTCCTTGCAGTCCAAGGGACTCTCAAGAGTCTTCTCCAACACCACAGTTCAAAAGCATCAATTCTTCGGCGCTCAGCCTTCTTCACAGTCCAACTCTCATATCCATACATGACCACAGGAAAAACCATAGCCTTGACTAGGCGGACCTTAGTCGGCAAAGTAATGTCTCTGCTTTTGACACATTTCCCAGAATTCCCAACCTATAACTTGGTTGCAATATCTAGATGAGACTTGAGAATTAGTATGTATGAATATTTGGTCAGCAAAAGACATGTCAGAGAATCAATTCATTTTCTGTTTCTCAATTGTGATATGTAGCTGCTTGTTGCAGTCAATCTAAAAGGCTCCCATACTTCTTGGCAGTTAGGTTTGACTCTGACTAACAATCTGATAATTGAGATAGAAGCAGAAGTGTTGTGTGGTACTTCTGGGAAGTCTACTTAAAAGGGAAGTTTGTTTCTTGGATCTGAAATCACTGGATCACAGCTGACCATAAGGTTAAAGGCCATGCCCGAGGAATGGTTGAGTTGTATGCTCTTAGGAGTCTAGTAGGTCTCTGTACTAATGAAAAGACCCTGTTTGCTCACACTTTCATTGACTCATGTGTTATTAAATTTTCTGGTCTTTATAAACAGATAAAGTATTGTTCTTTATCTCAGCGTTTTTTTTTTTTTTTAAATGAGGTAAGCACCTTTTCATATTTTAAAGAATCATTTGTTTCCTTTAGCCCATTTTTCTGTTGGAGTATTGATCTTTTCCATACTGATTTACAGGCACTTTATATTTTAGGGAAATTTTGTCTTTGATATTAGTTGTAGATATTTTCTCCCAAGTTTTCATTTGTCATTTGATTTAGCTTAATGACCATCCTTGCCATGTAGAAGTTTTGAATTATATTAATTAGATCAGTGACTTATAAAAATGCCATTTGGGTATTATTTCATACTCAAAAAGTCTTTTTCTCTCTTGAGGTTGGAAAAAAATATTTTCCTAAGATTTCCTTGGTATATGCTTTTTGATTCTTATTTGTTTGTTAGGGAACATAGTTTTCACTTTTTAATTAAAAATATTATTTTTATACAACTTTAGAAGGTTATACTGCATTTATAGTTATTACAGAATATTGCTCTTATGTACTATGTATTGTAACATCCTTGTAGTCAGCAGTTTGTTCTTCCAAGTCCCAACTCCTGAATTACACCTTCCCTCAACAGGCAACCACTAGATTGTTCTCTCTGTCTGTGAGTCTGCATTTCTTTTGTTATATTCACTATTTTGCTGTATTTTTTAGATTCCACCTATAAGTGATACCATATTGTATTTGTCTTTCTCTGACTTATTTCACTTAGAATAACGCCCTCCAAGTCTATCCATGTTGCTGCAGATGGCAAAATGTATTTTTTTATGATTAAGTGGTGTTCCACTGTGTGTGTCTGTGTGTTTGTTTATATATACCACATCTTTATCTTTTGGTATATTTTGGTTTACATTTTGTATTTTATTCGATTTGTAATTTATAACTAAAATGGTTTCTCATTTTACTTCACCACAACTTCTCTTAATGATTTTATTACTACCCTGACTTCAGGTTCCAGGGAGGAGATCAGATCAAGTAGATCTTACCTAAAATAGTTGGGATCAACTGGAGACATTGAAGGTGAAATGAAACAAGAAGAGGTTTTTGTAACAAATTCTGAAAGGATCACATTAGTTTCTTGGAGTCATACCCTCTCCTGCCTTTGGACTCAACAAATGCCTGTTAATTCTTCCTCTCTGTCCCTGCTCCCTTTCCCAATCCTCCCCATTTTCCTGACTTTCTTACCATAAGGGCAAGGGTCTGGTTGATTTGTTTGGTGTTACATCCCTAACACCTGGACTACTACATGGTACATAGTGAGGTCTCAATATTTGGTAAGCTAAGAAGTAGAAATGCATAGCGTGTTAATTGCCTACCCAAAATCCATTTCTGTGCAACCTCTGAATTTCTGCTCAGCTCTGTTCTCCAGTTTCCCGGAGTCTAACTCACTCTGTGTTCATACAACTCAGGACCAAGAATCTGAGAAGTTTCTATAGATTCACTATTGGATGCATTTTTAATGAGATGTATATGCAAGAAGCAGATACTGCTCTGATGTGAGGGAAAAAGTTCTGTAATAGTATGTGTTTACTGTCTTGAAGAACTCCCTCCTCTGTGATATATTTAATGCTGAGTATCTTAACAGGACCATTCTCCAAAATTTAATTTTTTTATTTTGCTTTTTTGGGTCTTTAAGAGATTGAAGGAAAGTAAATAAAATACCTAAGATTATACATTTACATTATTTCTCATATTGATGAGTTGTTTGAGTGGCCCGTGGATCAACTTATATGCAATTAGAGCAAATATTGGAGCTATTGTCATTTTTATTATCATCTTTCTCTTCTTCATTACTGTTATTTAAAATAAAGTCTCTATTTTAAAATACCACCATTCTTCACTTGTATATCGTAGAGTACCAAATTCCAACCTCAGTAATTTGCTTCTCTGAATTATGTATTGTATTTGCAGATTATCATGTTGAATGGTGGCTAACGATTGAATTGCATTAAATTAATTTGCATATCATTGCTCAGTATCCAAAGCTTGAGGGAATGAGACACAGGGTGAGCACCTTAAAAAAAAATTTTTTTTAACTTTTTATTTTGTTTTGGAGTTAGCTGATTATGTTTTTGATAGTTTCAGATGGACAGCAAAGGGACTCATCCATACAGGTGAGCACCTTTTTGATGGAGAGTCTGAGATCAAATTTTGGGAGAGTGGTCAGTCCAATAGGGGTCCTGAACTTGAAGAAGAGTGCAGTGGTTTGGCTTCTGGACTATGGATGTGGAGAGGGTGGAGGCTTTGAAAGGGGGAGATTTAAATTGTCCAGACATTGTTCCGTTTAATTTTTGTGGCCAGACCTAATTCTTAGTTATGGACTGTCTTCAACACCCTAATATACCCATTGTAAGTTGAAAATAAGAAAAAAAATGCATTTAATACGCCTAACCTAACCAAGCATCATAGCTTAGCCTGCTGCTGCTGCTAAGTCACTTCAGTCGTGTCCAACTCTGTGTGACAGCAGCCCGTCACGCTCCCCCGTCCCTGGGATTCTCCAGGCAAGAACTCTGGAGTAGCTTAGCCTAGCCTGCCTTAAATGTGTTCTGAACGCTTAGGGTTGGGCAAAAAGCATATAACACAAAGTGTTGAACATCTGATGTAATTTGTTGAGTATGGTATTGAAAGTGAAAACCAGAACAGTTGTGTGGGTACGGGATGGTTGTAAGTATATTAGTTGTTTGTTGTCACGATCAGGTGGCTGGGAGCTGAGGCTCCCTGTTGCTGTCCAGCACGACAAGAGAACATTTTACCACATTTCACCAGCCCAAGAAAAAATCAAAATTCTAGCTAGATATGGTTTCTACTGAAGGTGTTTCGCTTTCACACCATTACAATGTCAAGAACTCAAGTTGAACCATTGTTAAGTTGGAGACTATCTAATTTTATTATGTAGATGTTTATTACCAGGTAAGTTTTAGTTAAATCTCACTCTTACCCAACTGTTTCCCTTATTAGAAAAATAACTTGTTTAGGGTAAAGGACAAGCAAAAGGTAAATAAGAGAGTATCTTTCCAAAAAGATTTTAGATGACTTATTTTCTTCTATTTTTTTCTCTTTCCATGAGTCAGTGTGGATTTATTTTATTGATCTGTCTTCAAATTCATTAATTTGAGTTTTCTGTTGTGTTGTTAATCCATCTGATAAATTATTTGTCTCTGATATTGAACTTTGCATTATTAGATGTCAGCTTGATTTCTTTAAAAATAAAGATTCCTGTTCTTTGTTGATGTACTCCCTCTGGTTATCTTCACTGTCAGTCAACTTCTGTTTTACTTTACATGTTAATTATAGTTATTTTGAAGTCATTTCTGCTAACTTCAGTATCTGCAGCATCTCATCATCCTAATGTTTGGCTATTAGTCTCTTTACCTTGATTCTTCTCCCCTGGTAATTTTTTATTTCACGTGTGAAAATAAAGGAAACCTCATTTAAAGTGGAATCAGGAAGGCCTGAAGGGGGAAGCTCTCACCCACATATCACTCCCCACAGCTTATAGACCCCAGTTGGAAGAAGGAATTCCTTCTGACCTTACAGCCAGTGAAGAACTTCCACAGCCCTCGCTAGTTTTCTCCTAAAGCCTAATAAAGGCCCACCTTTCCCTAGTCTCCTCAGACCTGCCTGTGGTGCACCCTGTAGTTTTGCATGTTCTGAGCTGCAAGTCTTCTGCTCTTCCCGAATAAGCTCATTTTCCAACTGGCTGTGTTTTTTTTTTTTTTAGCACAAGCTAGATATTGTGGATAATATTTGTAGAAGCTCTGGATTGTATTATCTTCTAAAAAGTGTTGAGTTTTGCTCTTGTTGTTCGGTCGCTCAGTTGTGTCTGACTGTGACCCCCCTGGACTGCATGCAGCATGCCAGGCTTCCCTGTCCTTCACCATCTCCTGAAGCTTGCTCAAACTCATGTCCATTGAGTCAGTGATGCATCCAACCGTCTCATCCCCTGTCATCTGCTTTCTGAGAAAGGGTCGTAGTCCCAGAAAAGGTCACTCAGCCGAGAAGCCTACTCCACCGGTCTCACAGCTTCGAAAGTTGAAATCGTAGTCAGGAAGGTTATTTATAAGTCCTAACCAAAAGAAAAATCCTGACTGATCTTAAAATAAGATCGACAGTCAATTCAATGACCGTTTAGTGGAAGCAAGACTACTCCTAACCTACATCTATCAATATCAACCAAATAAAGTCAAAACTGGAAAGAGGGTCCCACATCGGAAATATGGATCTCGTACTAGAAAAAAACCACTGAGTAGACTTTCAGACCCTAGGTTATAGGGAGACGACACAGAGAATCCACCGACCTTGAAGTAGAAGGGTCGTGACACGACGGAGACTTTGAAGGAGGGTCGACAGGTCATAGGGTTGTCAATAAGAGAAGATCCTGAACTTTCAGAGTGCGTAACGAGTATGTCGAACCTCGGTTCCTACACCCTTCTTAAAGATATTTTAAAGGTCAAGAACGAGACTTCAAGAGAGGACAGTGAAGGGGATGGGTCGGGGACTGGAGACTTAGGGTTGGTGGTACCGTTGGATACAAAGGAGACAGGAAACATTACGTTGAAAGAAGAACTTGAGTTGAAGGATTTATCACATTTACACTTCGAGTAAAAAGAAAGGAAGAAAGTTCATGATCAAGACAAAATTAACGACAAGTTAGGACTTTTAACAATAAAATACGTAAAACAGGACTCATACAGTTATTCGGATTCAGACCATAGTCGATAAGACAGTACCTACCTTGACATTCAGGGTCTGAAACTAAAAAATTAACTGTGTCACCAGTCACTCTCGACCTCGTCCGTCTATAAGAACCCAATTAGAATAAACAAAAAAGAAAAGAAAGAAATTTATTTTTCCCCGAGATTAATTGTCATAACTACACTCACCCTAGTAGATTATTAGAATTTTCAAATGCTTTGAAGAAAACTCCCACGAGCTATTTTACTTGAAAAGATCTTCATAGAACTATTAGTTTACTTTTTTCTTAAAGAGAAAGCCTCCTCTCTGAAAGGCTATAGCTGTAGGAAATTCAGTATATGTTAATCCTTTCTAAAGAACTTGGTTGGAAAAAAAAGTATAATTACTGTGGCTTTGCCTTCTGATTGGCCTTTCTTTCTGATTAGATCAGGAAATACCTAGAGTATTGTAGATCTAAAAATGATGACAAATGAAATAGATCTAATCTCAAAACAAGTTTCTGATGTACAACAAACTAGGACACATTAAGTTAAATCTAAAAGTCTTTTCTAACGTTCTGTAATCTGAGATTACTATGTTTTGAAGGTTTAATTCTAGCAATTGACATCTTTGCAGGTGACAGTGTAAATCACAGAACTTAAAATTTCCTGGATACAGATTTACTTAAAATTGCTCCATGGCTATCAAGCTACTTTCACATGGTGGAGAATGCCAGTTGTATTCCTTTCTGCAAAAGCAGAGGTTCCTCTTAAAGGTCATTGCATGATAGGGCCTTCACAATAAGGTAGTCCAGTGTCCTCTGTGGCAGCTTCTAAAATGGCTTCCACTGATTTCCAGCCTCTTAGTATTCATGCCTGTATTAGTTCACTTAGAGCTACCATAACAAAATACCACAGACTAGGCAATTTAAACACAGAAATGTATTTTTTCACAGTTCTGGAGGGTGGAAGCTCAAGATCAAGGTGTTGACAGATTTGATATCTCTCATATGGCTTTCTTCTTGCCTTATAGATGACTGTCTTCTTACTGCATCCTCACAGGGCCTTTCCTCTGCCTGTGAGTCCCTGGTATCTCTTCCTCTTTTCATAATGATTCTAGTCATTGGATTAGGGCTACTCTTATGACTTAATTTAATCTTATTACCTCTTTAAAGTCCCTATCTCCTAATACAGTCACATGCTAAGATACTGAAATTGGAACTTCAAGATACGGATTTTATGGTGACTCAACAATGCCCTTGTGTAATCCTTTCCCCTTGAGTGTGGGATGGACCTAGTGATTGGCTTCTAATGATTTAAATATGGCACAAATGGAGATAGCTTGCTTTTGATATTGGGCTAAAAAGACTGATTTCTGTCTTGTTCAATCTTTCTCTGGTTCTTCTTGCTTGCTTGTTCTGATGGAAGCAAGCTGTCATGTTGGGAGTTCCTGTGGAGAGAGGCCCACTTGGCAAGAAACAGGGTCTTGCAGCCTGCAGCTCCAAGGAACTGAGGTTCTCTGTCCAGCAACCCAGTAGGAACTGAATCCTGCCAATGGCCACATGAGTGAGATTCAAAGCAGATTCTTTTCCACTTGAATGTTAAGATAACTGCAGTCTCAGCTGCCACGTGGACGACAATCTGGTGAGAGACTGAGCCAAAGGCCCACTTACGCTGCATCTAGATGTCTGACCTTTAGAAACCGTGAGATAATGTTTTAAGCCTCTGAGTTTTGGGGCTAATTTCTAACAGCAATAGATGTACTCTATAAAATCTATATGAAGTGAGGGTAGCTAATATATTCTCATTTTGCCATTGTTGAGAATAAATAATAGTTACCAGTTATAGACTATGTGTAGTACAGTGCTGTTTATTTCCATGTATTATTTACTTTAATTCACACAACAGCCTGTTTTTATCTTCAGTTTACAGAAAAGAAAATAGATTTAAAATGGGTTTGATAATATGTTCTAGGTCATACTCCTAAAGAGTGATTAGTGGGGATTTGAACCCACAGGCTCCATGAAAGTGTATGTGGCCCTGTGAAAAGCAAAAATATGGGGGGCTTCTTGTTTAAAAATTGTTAGGAATTTCAAGATGGTAATAGCAGAGTGTGAAATGAAGTTTCATGCCATGAGGTTAGGTGCCATTTGGAGGGCACTGGAGAGACAAAATTGTTGGATGACTTCCAGGGTCTGGCACTGTTGCAGGTACAAGCTCATATAATCCTATGGCAACCATATGGGATTGAATATTATCACATCCTATAGATGAGGAAACTGAAGCCCAGGGACACTCTGTACTTTTCTTAATATCAAATACCTTTTTCCACTGAGGAGTGTTCCCTTTCTGGAGTGTAGCATTGAAGCTAATAAAATGTGATTAGTAAGTGTGGCCTGTCTTTTAAGTTTAGTCTCTTTAATGTTTTGAGGTATAAATGGGGCTGTGGACTTTGGAAGAATCACCTAGATATCCAGCAGGGGGTGTGGGAGAGCAGCACTTGGCTGGTAAAAAGGTCTGAGCTGCAGACATGGCAAGATCAGTATTGTAGCCTTGCTGTCTTGGTGTTTTACTTGTCTTCTAACTTGTATTTCAAGGTAAGTGCCTTATCTTTGTTTTCCTTTTGGGAAAAGAATTGCCTTTGGCACTGTTATCTTAGAAGGAGCAGGAATTGATGTCATAGAGAAACACTAGTTTTGGATCCCATTGTACTTCAAAGGGCCGGTAGAAGCTCTATGAAAAGTCACATGGGTTAAGGATCCCATCATAAAAGGCCTGGCCAAAGTGGCAGAGTAGGAGGACTCTGAGCTCACCTCCTCCCATAGGTACACCAAAATCACAACTACTTACAGTGCAGCTACCTATGAGAATGATCTGAAGACTAGCAGAAAAGATTTTCTACAAATAAAGATATAAAAAAAGAACCATAACAAGATGGGTAGGAAGGGCAGAAATGCAGTATGTTCAGGACTTTCACTGCCAAAAAGGGGACCCATGATTGAGGGTAAAATCATAATTGCAAAGGTTCCCCCCAGACGTGAGGGGTTGTAGCCCTATAATAGCTTCCCCAGCTTGGGAGTCCTGTACCAGGAAAAGAAGCCCCCAGAATGTCTGACTTTGGAAGCCAGACTTGTGTACAGGAGAGCAAGAGGGCTGTAGGAAACATCAGTTCAGTCGCTCAGTCATGTCTGACTCTTTGCGACGCCATGAATCGCAGCACGACAAGCCTCCCTGTCCGTCACCAACTCCCGGAGTTTACTCAAACTCATCTCTATCGAGTTGGTGATGCCATCCAGCCGTCTCATCCTCTGTTGTCCCCTTCTCCTCCTGCCCCCAATCCCTCCCAGCATCAGAGTCTTTTCCAATGAGTCAACTCTTCGCATGAGGTGACCAAAGTACTGGAGTTTCAGCTTCAGCATCAGTCCTTCCAGTGAACACCCAGGACTGATCTCCTTTAGGATGGACTGGTTGGATCTCCTTGCAGTCCAAGGGAATCTCAAGAGTCTTCTCCAGCACCACAGTTCAAAAGCATCAATTCTTCAGCACTCAGCTTTCTTCACAGTCCAACTCTCACATCCATACATGACCACTGGAAAAACCATAGCCTTGACTAGACGGACCTTTGTTGGCAAAGTAATGTCTCTGCTTTTGAATATGCTGTCTAGGTTGGTCATAACTTTCCTTCCAAGGATTAAAGTGTCTTCTAATTTCATGGCTGCAGTCACCATCTGCAGTGATTTTGGAGCCCAGAAAAATAAGTCATCCACTGTTTCCACTGTTTCCCCATCTATTTGCCATGAAGTGATGGGACCAGATGCCATGATCTTCGTTTTCTGAATGTTGAGCTTTAAGCCAAATTTTTCACTCCTCTTTCACTTTCATCAAGAAGCTTTTTAGTTCCTCTTCACTTTCTGCTGTAAGGGTGGTGTCATCTGCATATCTGAGGTTATTGATATTTCTCCTGGCAATCTTGATTCCAGCTTGTGTTTCTTCCAGCCCAGAGTTTCTCATGATGTACTCTGCATCTAAGTTAAATAAGCAGGGTGACAATATACAGCCTTGGCGTACTCCTTTTCCTATTTGGAACGAGTCTGTTTTTAGAACGAGATGTTCCAATTCTAACTGTTGCATCTTGACCTGCATATAGGTTTCTCAAGAGGCAGGTCAGGTGGAATGGTATTCCCATCTCTTTCAGAATTTTCCACAGTTTATTGTGATCCACACAGTCAAAGGCTTTGGCACAGTCAATAAAGCAGAAATAGATGTTTTTCTGGAACTCTTGCTTTTTTTGATAATCCAACAGATGTTGGCAATTTGATCTCTGGTTCCTTTGCCTTTTCTAAAACCAGCTTGAACATCTGGAAGTTCATAGTTCACATATTGCTGAAGCCTGGCTTGGAGAATTTTGAGCATTACTTTACTAGCGTGTGAGATGAGTACAATTGTGCGGTAGTTTGAGCATTCTTTGGCATTGCTTTTCTCTGCCCTTAAAGGGTACATGCAAAAATCTCACATGCCCTAAGTCCCAGCACAGAGGCAGTAATTTGAAAGAAGCCTGGGTCAGGTCAACTTGCTGATCTTGGAGAGCCTCTCGAGATGCAGGAGACAACTGGGATTCCTCCTGGGACATAGACATTAGTGATAGCAACTTTTGGTAGCTCATTCTATCACAAGGACACTGGTGCTGGCATGAGTCATTTTGGAGTCTTCCCTCTAACCTCTTAGTAATGGGAGTTTACCTGCCCAAAACAGTAGGCTGGCACCATCCTAGGATACTCTAGGCTGTACAGACAGCCATATTGGGATTTATATCACCCACCAGTGGGCCAGCAACCACCACATGATGCAGGACCTGGGAGCCAACAGGGCTAGGGTCAGCCCTGCCTACTGGTACACCCATGGTCGTGAACCTCACCACAACAGAAGGACCCATACAGCCCACATAGTGGATACCTTGAGTATATGCCTCTGGTAACCAGAGGGACTGTGCTACTGGGTCCCCTACGACAACTCCAGTGTAGGAACACTTGAAGTTTAGGAAATGTGATGGTATACCTAATACGTAGAAATAAACACAGAGAATTAGGTAAAATGAGGAGAGAGAAGAATATGTTCCAAATGAAGAAAAAGAACAAAACTTCAGAAAAAGAATGAAAGTGGAGAAAGCAGTCTACATCATAAAGGTGCCCAATGAATTCAGGGAAAGAACAGACGAGCAGTGTGAATTTTAACCTAAAGTTAGAAAATACAAAGAGAAATCAAACAGCTGGAGAATACAATAATGGAAATAAAAAATAATGAATAAATAAGATTATTAGATATAGAGGAATGGATTAGTGAACTAGAAGACAGAGTGGTGAAAATCAAGCAGAACAGGAAAAATGAAGAATGTTTTAAAATAAGGATAGTTTAAAAGATCTCTGAGATAGCATCAAGCATACTGAGATTTGCATTATAGGGGTCTCAGAGGGAGAAGAGTGAAGAAGGGTAGAAAGCTATTCTGAAGAAATAATAGCTTAAAACACCCCTAACCCAGGAAGGGAAACAGACATCCAATTTCAAGAAGCACAGAGTCCTGAACAAGATGAGTTCAAAGAGGTTTACACTGAAGACACTTTATAACTGAAATGACCAAGATTTAAGATGAAGAGATACTCCTAAAAGCAACAAGATAAAAGAAACTAGATATGTGCAAGGGAACTTCTGTGAGATACTCAGCTGACTTCAGCAGAAACTGCAGGCTAGAAGGGATTGGCACCATACATTCAAANTCATCCTCTGTTGTCCCCTTCTCCTCCTGCCCCCAATCCCTCCCAGCATCAGAGTCTTTTCCAATGAGTCAACTCTTCGCATGAGGTGACCAAAGTACTGGAGTTTCAGCTTCAGCATCAGTCCTTCCAGTGAACACCCAGGACTGATCTCCTTTAGGATGGACTGGTTGGATCTCCTTGCAGTCCAAGGGAATCTCAAGAGTCTTCTCCAGCACCACAGTTCAAAAGCATCAATTCTTCAGCACTCAGCTTTCTTCACAGTCCAACTCTCACATCCATACATGACCACTGGAAAAACCATAGCCTTGACTAGACGGACCTTTGTTGGCAAAGTAATGTCTCTGCTTTTGAATATGCTGTCTAGGTTGGTCATAACTTTCCTTCCAAGGATTAAAGTGTCTTCTAATTTCATGGCTGCAGTCACCATCTGCAGTGATTTTGGAGCCCAGAAAAATAAGTCATCCACTGTTTCCACTGTTTCCCCATCTATTTGCCATGAAGTGATGGGACCAGATGCCATGATCTTCGTTTTCTGAATGTTGAGCTTTAAGCCAAATTTTTCACTCCTCTTTCACTTTCATCAAGAAGCTTTTTAGTTCCTCTTCACTTTCTGCTGTAAGGGTGGTGTCATCTGCATATCTGAGGTTATTGATATTTCTCCTGGCAATCTTGATTCCAGCTTGTGTTTCTTCCAGCCCAGAGTTTCTCATGATGTACTCTGCATCTAAGTTAAATAAGCAGGGTGACAATATACAGCCTTGGCGTACTCCTTTTCCTATTTGGAACGAGTCTGTTTTTAGAACGAGATGTTCCAGTTCTAACTGTTGCATCTTGACCTGCATATAGGTTTCTCAAGAGGCAGGTCAGGTGGAATGGTATTCCCATCTCTTTCAGAATTTTCCACAGTTTATTGTGATCCACACAGTCAAAGGCTTTGGCACAGTCAATAAAGCAGAAATAGATGTTTTTCTGGAACTCTTGCTTTTTTTGATAATCCAACAGATGTTGGCAATTTGATCTCTGGTTCCTTTGCCTTTTCTAAAACCAGCTTGAACATCTGGAAGTTCATAGTTCACATATTGCTGAAGCCTGGCTTGGAGAATTTTGAGCATTACTTTACTAGCGTGTGAGATGAGTACAATTGTGCGGTAGTTTGAGCATTCTTTGGCATTGCTTTTCTCTGCCCTTAAAGGGTACATGCAAAAATCTCACATGCCCTAAGTCCCAGCACAGAGGCAGTAATTTGAAAGAAGCCTGGGTCAGGTCAACTTGCTGATCTTGGAGAGCCTCTCGAGATGCAGGAGACAACTGGGATTCCTCCTGGGACATAGACATTAGTGATAGCAACTTTTGGTAGCTCATTCTATCACAAGGACACTGGTGCTGGCACGAGTCATTTTGGAGTCTTCCCTCTAACCTCTTAGTAATGGGAGTTTACCTGCCCAAAACAGTAGGCTGGCACCATCCTAGGATACTCTAGGCTGTACAGACAGCCATATTGGGATTTATATCACCCACCAGTGGGCCAGCAACCACCACATGATGCAGGACCTGGGAGCCAACAGGGCTAGGGTCAGCCCTGCCTACTGGTACACCCATGGTCGTGAACCTCACCACAACAGAAGGACCCATACAGCCCACATAGTGGATACCTTGAGTATATGCCTCTGGTAACCAGAGGGACTGTGCTACTGGGTCCCCTACGACAACTCCAGTGTAGGAACACTTGAAGTTTAGGAAATGTGATGGTATACCTAATACGTAGAAATAAACACAGAGAATTAGGTAAAATGAGGAGAGAGAAGAATATGTTCCAAATGAAGAAAAAGAACAAAACTTCAGAAAAAGAATGAAAGTGGAGAAAGCAGTCTACATCATAAAGGTGCCCAATGAATTCAGGGAAAGAACAGACGAGCAGTGTGAATTTTAACCTAAAGTTAGAAAATACAAAGAGAAATCAAACAGCTGGAGAATACAATAATGGAAATAAAAAATAATGAATAAATAAGATTATTAGATATAGAGGAATGGATTAGTGAACTAGAAGACAGAGTGGTGAAAATCAAGCAGAACAGGAAAAATGAAGAATGTTTTAAAATAAGGATAGTTTAAAAGATCTCTGAGATAGCATCAAGCATACTGAGATTTGCATTATAGGGGTCTCAGAGGGAGAAGAGTGAAGAAGGGTAGAAAGCTATTCTGAAGAAATAATAGCTTAAAACACCCCTAACCCAGGAAGGGAAACAGACATCCAATTTCAAGAAGCACAGAGTCCTGAACAAGATGAGTTCAAAGAGGTTTACACTGAAGACACTTTATAACTGAAATGACCAAGATTTAAGATGAAGAGATACTCCTAAAAGCAACAAGATAAAAGAAACTAGATATGTGCAAGGGAACTTCTGTGAGATACTCAGCTGACTTCAGCAGAAACTGCAGGCTAGAAGGGATTGGCACCATACATTCAAAGTGATGAAAGGAGAAAACCTACAACCAAGAATACTGTCCCCAATGAGGCTATCATTCAGCTCTGAAAGAGAGATAAAGAGTTTTACAGACAAGCAAATGCTAAAAGAGTTCAGATCCACTAAATCAGCGTGACAAGAAATGTTAAAAAGGACTTTTTAAAGTGGGAAATAACTAGAAATATAAAATTTATGAAAGGAAAAAAAAATCTGGTTAAGTCATTTGTTCAGTAAAGGTAGTAGATCAATCACTAATACAGCTAGTTCAGTTCAATTGCTCAGTTGTGTCTGACTCTTTGCGACCCCATGAATCGCAGCATGCCAGGCCTCCCTGTCCATCACCAACTCCCAGAGTCCACCCAAACCCATGTCCATCGAGTCAGTGATGCCATCAACCATCTCATCCTCTGTCATCCCCTTCTCCTCCTGCCCTCAAATTTTCCCAACATCAGGGTCTTTTCCAGTGAGTCAGCTCTTTGCATGAGGTGGCCAAAGTATTGGAGTTTCAGCTTCAGCATCAGTCCCTCCAATGAACACCCAGGACTGATCTCTTTTAGGATGGACTGGTTGGATCTCCTTGGAGTTCAAGGGACTCAAGAGTCTTCTCCAACACTACAGTTCAAAAGCGTCAATTCTTCAGCGCTCAGCTTTCTTCACAGTCCAACTCACATCCATAAATGACCACTGGAAAAACCATAGCCTTGACTAGACAGACCTTTGTTGGCAAAGTAATGTCTCTGCTTTTGAATATGCTATCTATGTTGGTCATAACTTTCCTTCCAAGGAGTAAGCGTCTTTTAATTTCATGGCTGCAATCACCATCTGCAGTGCTTTTGGAGCCCAGAAAAATAAAGTCATCCACTGTTTCCCCATCTATTTCCCACAAAGTGATGGGACCATGATCTTAGTTTTCTGAATGTTGAGCTTTAAGGCAACTCTTTCACTCTCTTCTTTCACTTTTATCACTTTTCATTTAAGAGGCTCTTTAGTTCTTCACTTTCAGCTAGTAGGAAGATTAAAAACAAAAGTAAAATCATCTAAAGCCATGAGTAGTAGTGGGATAAATTCCTAGAAAAATACAATCTTTAAATGCTGACTAGGGAAGAAAGAGGAAATATGAACAGACCAATTGCTAGTAATGAAATTGAATCAATAATAATTCAAAAAACTCCCAATAAACAAATGTTCAGGACTAGATGACTACACATGTGAGTTTTACCACACATTTAAAGAAGAATTAGCATCTGTCTTCAAACTATTCCAAAAAATTAAAAAGGAAGAAATGATTTCAAACAGTTTTTGAGGCCAGCATCACCCAATACCAAAACCAACAAAGACACTACAAAAAAATACAGGCCAATATCACTGATTTGTTTTTTGAAAGTCGCCCAGTTGTGTCCAACTCTTTGCAACAATGGCACCCCACTCCAGTACTCTTGCCTGGAGGATCCCATGGATGGAGGAGCCTGATAGGCTCCAGTCCATAGGGTTACTTGGAGTCGGACACGACTGAGCGACTTCCCTTTCACTTTTCACTTTCATGCATTGGAGAAGGAAATGGCAACCCACTCCAGTGTTCTTGCCTGGAGAATCCCAGGGACAGGGGAGCCTGGTGGGCTGCCGTCTCTGGGTCGCACAGAGTCAGACAAAGTGACTTAGCAGCAGCAGCAGCAGCAGCAGCAGGACTAGAGGACTACACGTGAATTTTACCACACATTTAAAGAAGAATGAACATCTGTCTTCAAACTATTCCAAAAAATTAAAAAGGAAGAAATGATTTCAAACAGTTTTTGAGGCCAGCATCACCCAATACCAAAACCAACAAAGACACTACAAAAAATACAGGCC
This sequence comes from Oreotragus oreotragus, assembly GCA_006410675.1. NCBI lineage: Eukaryota > Metazoa > Chordata > Mammalia > Artiodactyla > Bovidae > Oreotragus > Oreotragus oreotragus. The sequence goes on from SJYX01019447.1 coordinate 291,372, forward strand.
AATATCACTGATTTGTTTTTTGAAAGTTGCCCAGTTGTGTCCGACTCTTTGCAACCCTATGGATTATACAGTCCGTGGAATTCTCCAGGCCAGAATACTGGAGTGGGTAGCCTTTCCCTTCTCCAGGAGATCTTCCCAACCCAGGGATCGAACCCAGGTCTCCCACATTGCGGGTGGATTTTTTACCAGCTGAGCTACCAAGGGAGCCCAAGAATACTGGAGGGGGTAGCCTATTCCTTCTCCACCAGATCTTCACGACCCAGGAACTGAACTGGTTTCTCCTGCATTGCACATGGATTCTTTACCAGCTGAGCTATCAGGGAAGCCCCTAATAAACAGATGCAAAAAGTCTTCAAAATATTAGCAAACTGGATTCAACAATACATTAAATGGGTCATGATTAAATGGGATTTATCTCATGTATATCGGGGAAGGCAACGGCACCCCACCCCAGTACTCTTGCCTGGAAAATCCAATGGACGGAGTAGCCTGGTGGGCTGCAGTCCATGGGGTCGCTAACAGTCGGACAGACTGAGCGACTTCACTTTCACTTTTCTCTTTCATGCATTGGAGAAGGAAATGGCAACCCACTCCAGTATTCTTGCCTGGAGAATCCCAGGGATGGGGGAGCCTGGTGGGCTGCCGTCTATCTGTCTCTTATACACATCTNCAGTCCATGGGGTCGCTAACAGTCGGACAGACTGAGCGACTTCACTTTCACTTTTCTCTTTCATGCATTGGAGAAGGAAATGGCAACCCACTCCAGTATTCTTGCCTGGAGAATCCCAGGGATGGGGGAGCCTGGTGGGCTGCCGTCTATGGGGTCGCACAGAGTCGGACATGACTGAGGTGACTTAGCAGCAGCATCTCATGTATATAAGGGTGATTCAAATCCACAAATCAGTGTGATATATCCACAACTTAAGAATAGATACACTATGATCATCTCAATAGATGTCCACAGTGGAAAAAGCTTTGGTCAAAATTCAACATCTATTGGTGATAAAAACTGAACGAAGTAGGTGTAGAGAAACATACCTCAACATAATAAAGGTCATATATGACAAACCCACAACCAACATTGAGACTCAGTGAGGAAAAACTGAATGCGTCTCCTCTAAGCCCAGGAAAAAGACAAGGATGCCCACTCTCCCTACTCTTATTCAACACTGTAGTGGAAATCCTCACTACAGCAATCAGACAAGAAAAAAAAGGAATCCAAATTGGAAAGGAAGAAGTGAAACTCATTTTTGCAGACAACATGATACTATATGTAGAAAATTCTAGATGCCACCAAAAACTACTAAAACTAATAAATGAATTCAGTACAATTGCAGGATACAAAATAAATACACAGAAATCTGTTTTGTTTTTATACACTAACCACAAACCATCAGAAAGATAAATTAAGAACTAGTCCATTTATAGTTGCATTGCAGCAAAAAGAAGAAGATATCTAGGAATGGTGCTGCTGCTGCTAAGTCACTTCAGTCGTGTCCGACTCTGTGTGACTCCTATAGACGGCAGCCCACCAGGCTCCCCCATCCCTGGGATTCTCCAGGCAAGAACACTGGAGTGGATTGCCATTTCCTTCTCCAATGCATGAAAGTGAAAAGTGAAAGTGAAGTCGCTCAGTTGTGTCTGACTCTTCGCGACTCCATGGACCACAGCCTACCAGGCTTCTCTGTCCATGGGATTTCCCAGGCAAGGGTACTGGAGTGGGGTGTCATTGCCTTCTCTGAGATATCTAGGAATAAACCTAACCAAAAAGGTAAAATATTTGTTCTCTAAAAACTGTAAGACATTGATGAAAGAAATTGAATACAACACAAATGGAAAGCTATGCCATGCTCATGGATTGAAAAGAATTAACATTGTCAAAAAACCATATTACCTAGTGAATCTATAGATTCAATGCAATGCCCATTTTTACCAGTGACATTTCACAGAACTAGAACAAATAATTCTAAAATTTCTATGGAAACACCAAAGACCCTGAATAGCCAAAGCAATTTTGAAAAATAACAAAGCTGGAGGCATCACATTCCTTGATTTCAAATTATATTACAAAGCACAGTCATTAAAACAGTATGGTGTGGGCACAAAATCAGACACAGATCAATAAAACAGAAATAGCCCAGAAATAAGCCCATGCTTATTTGGTCCATAAATCTATGACAAGGGAGGTAAGAATATACAATGGAGAAAAGACGACCTCTTCAACAAATGGTGTTGAAAAAACTGGACCACTTTCTTACCCCATATAAAAAATAAACTCAAAGTGGGCCTATTTGTAAAATCTGAAGCCATTAAACTTCAGAAGAAAACACAGTCAATGAACTCTTAGACATTGATCTCAGCAATATATATATATATATATATTTTTTAATCTTGTTGCCTTAGAAAGAAAAGCAAAAATGAATGAATAGGACTACATCAAACTAAAAAGCTTTTGCATAGGGAAGGAAACTCAACAGAAGGCAGCCTCCTGGATGGGAGATTTTTCAAACTTATAAGAGGTTAATATCCAAAATGTACAAAGAACTCATACAACTCACAATAAAAAAACAAGCAAATAATTTTAAAATGGGCAGAGGGCCCAAACAGACATTTTTCTAAAGAAGACACCCAGATGGCTAAAAGATACATGAAAAGATGCTCATATCAATAAGTGAGAAGTGCAACTAAAAACCACAATGAGATATAACCTCACATCTGTCAGACATCAAAAAGACAACAAAAAACATTGTTGTCAAGGATGTGGGGAAAAGGGAACCCTCATATGCTGTTGTTAAAACTGTAAATAGGTGCAGCCACTAGGAAAAACAGTATGGATGTTCCTCAAAAAATTAAAACTAGAACTGCCATATTATTTAGCAATTGCACCTCTTGGTATTTACCCAATGAACGCAAAAGCACGAATTCAAAAAGATACGTGCACGTCAATGTTCACTACAGTGTTATTTATAATAGCCAAGATATGAAAGCAACCTAAGTGTCCATAGATAGATGAATGGATAAAGAAGATGTGAGATGTGGTGTACACACACACACAGAGGTATATATATATATATACAATGGATGGATCTAGAGAGTATTAGGCTAAGTGAAATAAGTCAAAAGGGGAAGATGAATGCCTCGTGACCTCATGTATATGTGAAATCTAAAAAAACAATAAATGAATAAATAAAATAAAGTGAAAATAGACTCATGGATGCAGAGAGCAAACAGGTGGTTGCCAGATGGGAGGGCAGTTGGGAGACTGGGTGAAATAGGTGCAAAAGATTGAGAGATGCAAAACTGCAGTTATATAGTAAGTCAGTTAGTTCATTTCAGTTGCTCAGTCGTGTCCGACTTTTTGCGACCCCATGAACCGCAGCACCCCAGGCCTCCCTGTCCATCACCAACTCCTGGAATTCACCCAAACTCATGTCCATTGAGTCGGTGATGCCATCCAGCTATCTCATCCTCTGGCGTCCCCTTCTCCTGCCCACAATCCCTCCCAGCATCAGAGTCTTTTCTAATGAGTCAACTCTTTGCATGAGGTGGCCAAAATATTAGAGTTTCAGCGTTAGCATCATTCCTTCCAATGAACATCCAGGACTGATCTCCTTCAGAATGGACTGGTTGGATCTCCTTGCAGTCCGAGGAACTCTCAAGTCTTCTCCAACACCACAGTTCAAAAGCATCAATTCTTCGGCCATCAGCTTTCTTCACAGTCCAACTCTCACATCCATACATGACTACTGGAAAAACCATAGCCTTGGCTAGATGGACCTTTGTTGGCAAAGTAATGTCTCTGCTTTTGAATATGCTATCTAGGTTGGTCATAACTTTCTAAGGAGCAAGCATCTTTCAGTTTCATGGCTGCAGTCACCATCTGCAGTGATTTTGGAGCCCCCCAAAATAAAGTCTGACACTGTTTCCACTGTTTCCCCATCTATTTGCCATGACGTGATGGGACCAGATGCCATGATCTTAAGTTTTCTGATTGTTGCACTTTAAGCCAACTTTTTCACTTTCTTCACAGTCCAACTCTCACATCCATACATGACTACTGGAAAAACCATAGCCTTGGCTAGATGGACCTTTGTTGGCAAAGTAATGTCTCTGCTTTTGAATATGCTATCTAGGTTGGTCATAACTTTCTAAGGAGCAAGCATCTTTCAGTTTCATGGCTGCAGTCACCATCTGCAGTGATTTTGGAGCCCCCCAAAATAAAGTCTGACACTGTTTCCACTGTTTCCCCATCTATTTGCCATGACGTGATGGGACCAGATGCCATGATCTTAAGTTTTCTGATTGTTGCACTTTAAGCCAACTTTTTCACTCTCTTTCACTTTCATCAAAAGGCGTTTTAGTTCCTCTTCACTTTCTGCCATAAGGGTGGTGTCATCTGCATATCTGAGGTTATTGATATTTATCCCAGCACTCTTAATTCCAGCTTGTGCTTCATCCAGCCCAGCATTTCCCATGATGTACTCTGCATAGAAGTTAAATAAGCAGGGTGACAATATACAGCCTTGACGTACTCCTTTTCCTATTTGGAACCATTCTGTTGTTCCATGTCCAGTTCTAACTGTTGCTTCCTGACCTGCATACAGGTTTCTCAAGAGGCAGGTCAGGTGGTCTGGTATTCCCATCTCTTTCAGAATTTTCCAGTTTATTGTGATCCACACAGTCAAAGGCTTTGGTATAGTCAATAAAGCAGAAATAGATGTTTTTCTGGAACTCTCTTGCTTTTTCGATAATCCATCGGATGTTGGCAATTTGATCTCTGGTTCCTCTGCCTTTTCTAAAACCAGCTTGAACATCTGAAAGTTCATAGTTCACATATTGCTGAAGCCTGGCTTGGAGAATTTTGAGCATTACTTTACTAGCGTGTGAGATGAATGCAGTTGTCATGGGGATATAATACAAAGCATGAGGAATATGGTCAATAACATTGTAGTTAACTTTTTATGGGGACAGATGGTTACTAGACATTGTGGTAATCATTTCTTAATGTATGCCAATGTCAAATCACTATGGTAGTATACCTGATACTAGCATAATATTATATATCATCTATATTTCAATAAAATATAGAATCAGAATATATGTTATATTAAGTCCTTTCTGGAAAAAGGGTAGTGACAAATTAAAAAAAGAAAACTAAAATAAAATAGAGTACAGTGTAAATCAGTCTTTTCCTGACATATGACATGTGGGGATGACTGGGCCCCCAGGAGGCAGAGTGTAAAAGCAGATGGCAGAGATGGTCTAGAGGAGCTATATTGAAGAGTGGAGGCAGCAGATGTGGCCATCGTGGTCCAGGAGGGTTAACAATGAGTGCTTTAAGCAGTTGGTAGTGCATGCCTGGGGAACTTCGTAGATCAGGTTTGATCTGCAGAGATGAGATTGGAACAGAACTGGTAGGGATGCAGTTATGACTGAAAGCTAAGACTAATTGGGTAAAAGGTGAACAAAGCTCCAAATTGTGACTGGAGTTTGCTCTAATGAGGCAGGGAGTGGGAAGTCTGAAGATATGAATGAGGGCTTGGTCTTAAGCTTGTCAAAGTAGGAATGGGGGAATATTTACGGAATATATTTAGGGGAATATTATGGGAAATTTATTGATCTTTAGCCGGGCAGTGGCAGGGTGGAGGGGGCAGACACATCTATAATAATCATATACATTGTCTCACAGACAGGGTATTTTGGGGTAGGGAGACATGCTTTATAGCCCTTCAACTATGGGTTGCTGAATATCATATTACTCAGAAGACTGTCATATGAAGCAAAATGAGTTCAGGACACTTGGTGGCCATCTTGATTTGTCTCCCAGCAAGATCTGATTTCTTTTTTATTTCCCAGTGTTTAGCACAAAAATATTCTTCTCTTGACTTGTGTCAGGCTAAAAAGAAATGATTAGGTTTCTGCTTCTAGATGGAGATTCAGGCATGGGTTCAAGCTTCCTTGATACCTCTGGTGGATGGTCCTAGTTATTAAGTGGAAATGAAGCAATTGTTTCAAGCATAGTGCTAGGATTTTATTTCCAAATCACTGGTAAAATCAGTAATCATTTTTGGTTATATACTGATACTAAATTAAAAAACTAACATAAGCCAAGACTTATCACTGTTGGCTTATCAAAATCATAACTTTGAAAATTCAAAGTATCAGAAATACTTTTTAATTAAAACAAGCCTGAAGAAATATGTATAAATGATTTTTGGTGATAGAAAATTATGGTGTGTTTTAAAAAATAAAACTTTTCTAATTCTAAGAATGGTAGATGTTCATTGAAGAAAAAAATTGGCAAATGTAAAAATATAAAAAAAGAATAAAGAAAGTATAACCTATAATCTTCTACTTAGAGATGACTACTCTTTAATATTTTAGTGGATTCTTTCTGAGCTTTACTTTTCAGTGCATGTACTGTATAATTTACATAGTCAAATTTGTACTCAAATTCATAATCTGGCTTTTGTTTTTGTTTTCCAACTGTTTTCCACAGTTATATGGTGAGCATTTTCCAATATCACTAAGATTTTTATAAACATATTTAATGGCTGCGTAATTACTGTATGAATGTTCTATTATTTAAAACATTTTAAACTTTTCGTCTTGAAATAACTTGTTTTATCAAAAGTTATAAAAATAGTACAAAGATTTTCAGTATAACTTTCATCAAGCTTTTATGAATGTTAACATCATACATAACATATATGATGGTCAAAACCAGAAAATTAACTATGATACAGTACTATTAACTAATCTCCAGACCTTATCCAAATTTCACTGTTTTGCAAATGCTCAGGATCATTGCTTATAGTTGTAGTGTCTCTTCCAATTTGGGACAGTTCCTCCATCTTTCTTTGCCTTTCATTATCCTGACTTATCTTGTAGAATGTCTTTCAATTTGGGTTTCCCTGATATTTTCTCATGTTTAAATTCATGTTATGCACCTTGAATAAGAATACCACAGAAGTGATGTTGTGTCCTGTGTACCTCAGTTCAGATGTGATGATGTGTACATCAGTTCAGAAGGTGATAAATCATAATTTATAAGTCATTCATAGAATACCTTTTTTTCTCCCCTCAGTTTTGTTCTCTGTGTGTTTTCAGATCTGAAGTGAGTCTCTTATAGGAAGAATATGTATGAGGCTTGTTTTTCAATCCATTCAGCCACTCTTATGTCTTTTGATTGGAGCATTTATTCTATTTACTTTTAAAGTAATTATTGAAATTGTCATTTGCCATTTTGTTGTTTTCTGGTTTTTTTTTGTAATTCTCTTTTGTTCTTTTGCCCTCTTCTCTTGTGATTTGATGACTATTGTTATGCTTAGATTACTTTCTCTTTTTTTGTGAATGTATCTATTGGGTTTCTGGTTTCTGGTTATCATGAGATTTTTGTATCTATATCTGTATCTATACCTATATATGTGTATGTTTATACAAATGATGCTAAAGCTGAAACTCCAGTACTTTGGCCACCTCATGCAAAGAGTTGACTCATTGGAAAAGACTCTGATGCTGGGAGGGATTGGGGGCAGGAGGAGAAGGGGACGACCGAGGATGAGATGGCTGGATGGCATCATGGACTCGATGGACGTGAGTCTGAGTGAACTCTGGGAGTTGGTGATGGACGGGGAGGCCTGGCGTGCTGTGATTCATGGGGTCTCAAAGAGTCGGACACGACTGAGTGACTGAACTGAACTGAATGATGTGATTATTTTAGATTGATAATCTTTTAAGTTCAAGCGTATTCTAATCATCCTACATTTTTACTCTTTTATCAGTATTTAATGCTTTTAATGTCATATTTTACATATTTTGTATATCCCTTAACTAGGTATTGTGGACATGTGTGCTTTTACTAGTTTTATCTCTCAACCTTCCTACTAACTTTGTAAGTGGTTGACCTACTACCTTTACTGGGTGTTTACCTTTACAGTGAAATTTGTCCTTTCATAATTTTCACGTTTCTAATTGTGGGCTTTTCTTTTCCACCTAGAGAAATTCCTTTAGCATTTCTTATAAAGCTGATTTAGTGATACTGAACTCTTTTAGCCTTTGCTTGTCTGTAAAACTCTCTCTTCTTCAATCTGAATGGTAGCCTTACAGAGTCAAGCATTCTTGGTTTCAGGCTTTCCCTTTTCATCATTTTGAGTATATTGTGCCACTCCCTTCTGGTCTGCAAAGTTTATTCTGAAAAGTCAGCTGAATATCTTTTTAAAAATTTTATTTTTATTTTTTTAGTTGATTATTTTAATTGGAGGCTAATTACTTTACAATATTGTGGTGGTTTTGCCATACATTGACATGAATCAGCCATGGGTGTACATGTGTTCCCCATCCTGACCCTCCCACCTCCCTCACCATCCCATCCCTCTGGGTCATCCCTGTGCAATGGCCCTGAGCACCCTGTCTCATGCATTGAACCTGGACTGGTGATCTGTTTCACATATGGTAATATACATGTTTCAATGCTATTCTCTCAAATCATCCCACCCTCGCCTTCTCCCACAGAGTCCAAAAGACTGTTCTTTACATCTGTGTCTCTTTTGCTGTCTCACATATAGGGTTGTCGTTACCATGTTTATAAATTCCGTATATATGTGTTAATATACTGTGTTGGTGTTTTTCTTTCTGATCTGTATAATAAGCTCCAGTTTCATCCACCTCATTAGAACGGATTCAAATGCATTCTTCTTAATAGCTGAGTAATATTCCATTGTGTGTATATACCACAGTCATCTGACTATCTTATGGAGTTCCCTGATACATAACTAAATTGCTTTTCTCTTGCTCCTTTAAGGAGTCTCTCTTTAATTTTTGCCATTTAAATTATAATGTGTCTTGGTATGGAACTCTTTAGGGTTTATCTTGTTCAGGACTGTGTCCTTATTGGGCCTGAATGTCAGTTTCTTCTCCCATGTTAGGGGAGTTTTCAGTTATTATTTCTTCAGATAAGTTCTGTACCCACTTACCACTTTCATCTCCTTCTGTTACCACTATAATGTGAATGTTAGTAAGCTTGATGTTGTCCCAGAGGTCTCTAAATCTATCCTCTTAAAAATTTTTTTTTCTTATGTGATTTCCTCTTTTCTGTCTTCCAGGCTGTGATAGGTTCCTCTGTATTATCTAATCGACTGTTTATTCCTTCCAGTGAAGTTTTACTTTGAATTATTGTATTATTTAGCTCTCTTTGATTCTTCTTTATATATTCTCTTTGTTGAAATTCTCACTGTATTCATCCATTTTTGGGGGGAGTTTTGTGAGTATTTTTCTGATAATCATTTACCTTGAACTCTTTATAGGTAGAATGCTTATCTCCACTTTGTTTCCTTTCTTTCTAAGGGTATGTCTTGTTCCTTAGTTCGGAACATATTTTTCCATATTGTCATTTTGCCCAAATCTTTGTTTTAATTTCTCTGTGTTAGGATGTCAGTTTTGTTTCCCAGTCTGGAGAAAAGGCCTCAGTAGGTGACCTCCTATGAGACTGGCCACCAGAGCCATATACTCTAGGAATGCCTCTGTTTGGGCTCTGTGGAGCCTTCTTTTGTGATGGGGCTCAGCTTCTGTGGGCATGCTTGTGGGCAGGGCTGGCCTCTGTGGGACTTTGCCTTGTGTGGTGGTCGTGGGCTGTTGGAGGGCTCTGCATAGCTGGCTGCATGGCCCAGAAGTGCTTGGCATTTGTGCTGACGCACTGGTGGGCATGACTGGGTCTCCAGCGCTGATAGGCTGCTGCTGCTGCTGCTGCTAAGTCACTTCAGCCGTGTCTGACTCTGTGTGACCCCATAGACAGTAGCCCACCAGGCTCCCCCATCCCTGGGATTCTCCAGGCAAGAATACTGGAGTGGGGTGCCATTTCCTTCTCCAATGCATGAAAGAGAAAAGTGAAAGTGAAGTCGCTCAGTCTGTCCGACTGTTAGCGACCCCATGGACTGCAGCCCACCAGGCTACTCTGTCCATTGGATTTTCCAGGCAAGAGTACTGGGGTGGGGTGCCATTGCCTTCCCCGGCTGATAGGCTAGCGGGAGGATTCCACAATGGCACTTGACAGTCCTAGTGTTATTGCAGGAGAATGATTTCCCCCAAATGGCTGCCACCAGTGTCTCCATCCCCGGGGGAAGCTCAGTTTCCTCCTGCCTCTCCAATAGGCTCTCCAAGGCCAGCATTTGGGGTGATACTGGCCCCTTTCAAATTGCTACTTCTGTTCTGGGACTCGGAGCACATGTGCGGCGTTTATATGTAGAATCTGTGCTTTCTATAGCCCTCTGACTCCCCTGAACATAAGACCTGCTATTTTTCAAAGACAGCCACTCTGGGGACTCATCTTCCTGGTGTGGCACTCCTGGCCTCCCTGGAGAGGACCTCTACAGTTACGCTATTCTTCCTTCTGTGGGTTTCCAAACCTAGGGGTATGGGTTCTGACCACACTGTGTTTTCATCCCCCTCCCTTTCTCATGGTGGCGTCTTCTTTATCTCTTTAATTGTGGAACTTTTTCCTTCTAGTCTTTAGCTTAGTCTCATAGATAGTCCCACCGGAAGTAGTTATAATTTTGGTATGTCTGTAGGGGGAGATGAGTTCAGGGTCCTCATACTCTGCCATGTTGGCTACCTCCCTCTATCCATTTACTCTTGTGTTAGTAATAATAGAATCCTTCCTTTTCTGTTTTCTGCCAGCACCAGATGCTATTAACAACACTTTTTTTAAAAAAGCTCATTGTTGATTAGATTACTGTGGAAGCTGGTCAGTTTTTCATGAATATTCTAATTTTAAAGATTCTGACTTCATGAGATATCTAATTGCTCTCAAGCCCTTTTACACAGTGCTAAGTGCTTTATATATATCATCTCATTTAATCCTCCTAACAATTCCCTTAGGATGATACTATTAATATTTACATTTTACTAATTGGAAACTAGGGTTCATTAATATGTCTAGGGGAATTTCCTAGTGGTCCAGTGGTTAGGATTTTGTGTTTCCATATCAAGGAGCGTGGGTTCAGTCCCTATTCAGGGAACAAAGAACCTGCAAGCTGTGGATGAATGGCCAAAAAAAAAAAAAAAAAAAAAGTAATAATGTGTCTAAATTCAAGCAGCTTTTAAGTGGAGACAGAATTACAACCCAGACCTTCTGATTTAAAAGCACATGCAGTAACTCTAATGCTATTCTTGTTTGAGGGTTACAAAGTATTTTCTTTAATGATGATAGCCTTTATATATTTAATATATAAAGGCTTCCAACATCTTGCAAAATAGTAACAGAAAATCTGTAAGTGATTTAATTCTTAAAAATAAAGAATTTCATAAAATATGAAATTAGGAGTTTATTCTTTTCATTTAAATTCTGTGCTTCATTGGATTTCTAAAATTGATACTGCCTCCTGTACAAATAACTGAAATAGAATTGCTGTTTTAAAAATGAAAAATTCTCCTAAACTTGCTTGCTTCAATTTTAGGAGTGATATTTTTATGGAAACAAAGAAAACAAATGGCTTGTTTGATTTGTTATCCAAAAGCATAAGAGACAATAGTAACTTCAGATATTGATTTGTCTTTTCCATTTTCAAAATGTTCATAGTTGCATCACCTGCTCTATGAATGGGGTAAAATTTATGTCTCCATGAGGAAATGGAAGCTAAGAAAAGTTTGTTGATATCTCTATTTATACAGCTAGTTTGTAGCATGTGTGTTAGTCGCTCAGTTGTGCCTGACTGTTTGTGACTCCATGGACGGTAGCCCATCCGTGGAATTCTCCAGGCAAGAATACTAGAGTAGGTTGCCATTTCCTTCTCCAAGTTTGTAGCATATTTGATAGCAAAATATGGGATATATGAATTCAATGGTGGTAAAATACAGGATATGTGAATTCCAGCTCTTTCAATTTCATAAAAATAATTTAGAAGTGAGCTGTGAAACATTGAAATTCTGAATCCCATCCGTGGAATTATCCAGGCAAGAATACTAGAGTAGGTTGCCATTTCCTTCTCCAAGTTTGTAGCATATTTGATAGCAAAATATGGGATATATGAATTCAATGGTGGTAAAATACAGGATATGTGAATTCCAGCTCTTTCAATTTCATAAAAATAATTTAGAAGTGAGCTGTGAAACATTGAAATTCTGAATACTGCTCAAGTTTCTTTCTTGACTAAGAAAAATCATATCTACTCTGAATACATTTATTTTGATATCTCATAAGTATATCTTGTGAAGTCGCTCACTTGTGTCCGACTCTTTGTGACCCCATGGACTATAGCGTATCAGGCTCCTCCGTCCATGGGATTTTCCAGGCAAGCGTACTGGAGTGGGTTGCCGTTTCCTTCTCCAGGGGATCTTCCCTATCCAGGGACTGAACCCGGGTCTCCCATATTGTGGACAGACGCTTTATCCTCTAAGCCACCAGGGGAGCTAAGTATATCTTAAACACATGTCAAAAAGCAAACATTTTTCTCCCTAATCCTAGTTCTTCAAAATGTCAGTAAATGCCTCTACCATCTTTTCATTTGCTTAGTAAAAAACTTGGAAATCATTCTTAGTTCTTATCCTCTTTCATCGAGTCTCCACACTCTGATTTTACTTCCTGAGATGTGTATATGACATCATACAAGAAAAAAGATACAAAAATTGTACACACTCACTGGATGTGTATATTCAGGTGGTTAGTATTGAAATTGCTGCACACTCAACTTTCTGTCTTCTGCAGTTCTAACTAAACAAAGTTATGAGGAAAATAATGATTCTTATATGAAGTGCCTATGTGAATACTTTGAAAGTACATGGTATTTATTGAGGCCATGTCATGGCATGTGGACCTTAGTTCTCTGGCCAGGGACAGGACCCGTGTCACCAGCAGTGGAAGCACAGGGTCCTTACCACTGGCCTACTGGGGAATTCCCTGTGCACATGTTTTTAAGAAATTTTTATTAATATATAAATAATAGTGGTGTGTTAGTTTCTGATGTACAGCAAAGTGATTCAGTTTTACATCTCTGTCTCTACGTATCTATCTACAGTTATATATACACACACACATACTATATATATGTTCTTCTTCATATCCTTTTTCATTATTCTTTATTACAGGCTATTGAATATAATTTCCTGTGCTATACAGTAGGACTTTTTTTTTTTAATCTGTTTTAGCTTAGTTTGTATCTGTTAATCCCAAACTCCTAATGTATCCCTCCCCTGTCTTTCCTTTTGGTCAGCATAAATTTGTTTTCTGTGTCTCTGAATCTGTTTCTGTTTTTGTAAATAAGTTCATTTGTATCTGAATGTACACATTTGTTGTCATTAAAGATTTTGATTGACAAGTCCAGGATGGATTGCTCATAATGTTACTTTTAGGAGATAATGTATAAGTTGTATCTGTGTTTTATTTTAATAACTTTATGTATTAACTATGTCTGTGCATATCAATTTGCAATGAAAAATACTTTCCTAGCTTTATTAAGTTAGTCATTCATATCATTAACCATTTCTGAAAACATCAATTATAGAACCACTATAAAAAGTGGTACCTGAGCTACATTTTTTGTTCTAGATTCATCAATTTGAGGCAAATCTTTTTTTTTTTTTTTTTTTTTTAAGGTGAGTTACAATTTCTTTTTTTTTTAATATATTTATTTTAATTGGAGGCTAATTACTTTACAGTATTGTGGTGGGTTTTGCCATACATTGACATGAATCAGGCACGGGCGTACATGTGTCTCCCATCCTGAACCTCCCTCCCACCTCCCTCCCCATCCCATCCCTCTGGGTTGTCCCAGTGCACCAGCTTTGAGGGCCCTGTCTCATGCATCGAACCTGGACTGGTCATCTATTTCACATATGGTAATATACATGTTTCAATGCTATTCTCTCAAATTTTTTTGATTTGGTCTTTCACTAACGTCTTTGACTAATGTGAACTGTATATGGTTTGTTAGTTTTAGCAACTTGAAGTGCCATTATTATGAGATGCTTTCAAAAAAACAGATGTTTGTTAAAGAAATATTAAATTTTTGTCAACTTTTTAATCCAGTATTTTTTCTTCCAAACATTTTTTGTTTTAAACTTTTCTTTTTATGCAAAAATTTATCACTTAAGTTTAGGAGTTTAGATGGCCTCATTGCTTCGTTAGCCATATATTTCTACAAGTGACACTATGGTTTTAGCCCTTGACTATCACTCATGGCTACAAAACCAAGGGATCATACGCTGAATAAAAGCACAAGTTCTTTTAACCTTTCTTTCTTTGGAATCACTCCTATTGTCATCATTTGGTTAACTACTGTTGCTACATTCAGGAAAAGTATGTTTGGGTTTTGTTTTTGTTTTTGCCAAAACTATCCAGTAAAGCTCCTTTAGCCACCATATTTTTTAAAAGGCTTAAGTAACATCTGAATTAATTGTAAAAGTAAGTTCCTAAAAGTGGTTACATTTTCAGATTTTTATATACCCTGGGGTTTCCATTGACAAACTAACCTTAAATGGTTCTACTTCTCCTGACCTGTATATAGCTCATGTCACCTGCACCTCATCTTGTGAGTTCACTAGTACTGACTAGTCTGTACCATGGTCAGAGGAGTCACTGATTATAGGCTTGGATGATACAGTAGTATCATATTGCTCTTTCCAAAGGTTTATTCAGTCAGCTTTGGTGTTTATCTTATTGTAGGCAAAGAGTTATGGGCCAGTGTCAGTTCATCAACCCTACTTTGAGTAGTATTGAGCTGATATGAACTAAGATATACAGAGCACTGCAGGCAAGTAAAAACTTGCATTTGAATACTTCATTATAGCCTATAAACATTGTCACATGCTGTGTCTCCTTATCTGTTCCTCAAAGGGAATAATATTATTTTCATTCAGCTGTCAAATCTCCCATGGCTAGGAAGTGGCAGGAGGCACTTGCCACCCCAAGACCAATATGCTCTCTCATCTACAATTCCCAAATATATTTACACAATACCAAGGTACCTTCTTCTCCCCAGCTATTTGCTGTGACAACTCAGTTCTGAGTGGATAAGTAGTCTCTTTTGATGACTTGTTTTTCAGATAGATTTGAATTGATTTTGTGATCCTGTAAAAAGTCTTAAGAGCCAGTTTTGTTCTCGAAATTTATTATTACCCTAAGATACAAGTATGAAAGTAAATTCACTATCACATTTATAAAATGTCACTTTATCAAAAGTAAAAAATTTTTACTAACCGAGATTTCTCAATATACCTTAAATGTAATATATTCCACCCCCATCATTTGAATGAATGAAAAATAGGGAGTTAAAAAACAGGTATCCTGGGATTACTGTATTCCCGGTAACTTTATAGATTAACTTCTTCATTTCTATTTTTTGACCTCTTCTTATTAAAGAGGTTGGCAACTCTTTAAAACGCCTGCAGGGCCAGGCAAGAAAACAGGAGAGAAGTAGGTGAACTTGCTAGGGTGCTGTGTTTTCAATAGGGCAGCTACTGGCTCTTAGTTTTAGTTCATTGTGACCATGCATGACTGTGAGCCCAGGGTCACTGGCTTTTCTGATTTTTAAGAAGAGTTTAGTATCTAGATTTTTATTAGTTCCTTTTTTTAATTTTAAAAGTTGGCAGCGAATTAAAGTATTTTGGAACACTGTGCAGCCCAGTGAAGCCCAACTCACAGGCATACTGCCAGCTTATTATTTATTCCTGGCTTGTGCAGAGATCACTGGTGTTTAGCTGAAAGTACTCAGCCACTCAGGGTCTTTAAGGAGGAAAGTGAGGTCATAGGTTTAAAAAAGATTTTCAGCAAGAGGTGAAACAAAGTTTTTCTGCTTAATTCTAATTTTGCCAGAAAATATAGTCAACAGAGCACCCTTGTGCTGAATACTCTAGCATGTATTCAGTTAAATTTTTTGCATTGTGGTCAAATATATATAATATAAAACTTATCACTTTGGACTTCCCTGGTGGTCTGGAGGTAAGACTCTGCACTCCCAATCCAAGGGGTCCGGGTTTGATCCCTAGTCAGGAGGGAACTAGGTCCTATATGCTGCAACTAAAAATCTTTCATGCTGTAGCTAAGACCCGGGGCAGACAAATAAATAAATATTTTATTTTATTATTATTATTATTTTTTTGTCCCAAGTTGGAATTCTATTTTTGAGGCAGACATACCAAACGATGTGGAAAATTTCATCCCCAAGGCCCTGTATGTGGCCTGGGCTAGCAACAGGGGAGCACATGGTGGCACCCCTTCACCCACTGTCAGCCCAGAATGCCTGTCCCCCCATCCCGTCAAGGCAGGAACTGCTGCTACCATCACGACTCTGATGACTTCGGCCCCCTGGCTGTGTGCTGGGGACCTGTGGGGCCATTTCCAGTAACTCCAGCTCCCTGGGACCGGGCCCTAGTCTCGCTCCAGGTCCAACCAGACAACTGCCAGCCTCAGCCCGAGAGCTTGGCTGCATCCCCAGGGGCTGTCCTGTCCCATGGAGTAGCCCAGAGTCACCTTCTGGATTCTAACAAAACAGGTCACCAGGAAAAGCTCCCAAGAGACACGCCAGCAACAAGGCCCCACCCTGAGAAAAGGGCAACCCCTCCCTCTCAGGTTCAGACCCCTAAGCTGCCCCCCAACCCTGGCCACAAGCCTGTGGGAGTGCTGAGCTCCATCTGTGAGGACCAGCTAGCTTTCCACTACCCAAACTGCCATTCCCTAGATTCTGGGCTTACACACTTCTGCTGAACCTCACCACCTGTGAGGGCTTCTGAACTGGGCCTTCTCTCCCTGGGGCAGGTGAGGGCATTTGCACTGACTAGGTGCCAGCCCCCCTCGGTGGAAGGGTGCCTTCAAGGAGCAGGAAGCCCATGGTCTTCAAGGACCTGATTGGAAGACAGCAGGTTGCTGCTGCTGCTGCTAAGTCGCTTCAGTCGTGTCCGACTCTGTGCAACCTCATAGACGGCAGCCCACCAGGCTCCCCCATCCCTGGGATTCTCCAGGCAAGAACACTGGAGTGGGTTGCCATTTCCTTCTCCTAAATAAATATTTTTTAAAATTTATCACTTTAACCATTTTTTAAGTGTACTATTCAGTGACATTAAGTATTTTAAAAATGTGTAGCCCTCCATTTTCTAGAACTTTTCATCATCCCTACTGGAAACTCTGTTATTTATTAAACACTAACTCTCCATTCTCTTACCCCAGCCTCTTGTAACCTCTATTCTGCTTTCTGTCTGTACCAGTCTTCCTTTTCTGTGTAGGTCATTTTAAATTATTTTTGGCTGTACTGGGTCTTTGTGGCCATGTGAGCTTTTTCTCTAGTTGTGAGCAGGAGCCACTCTCCATTGGGCGTGTGCAGGCTTCTCGTTTCGGGGGCTTCTCCTCTTGCAGAGCACAGGCTGTGGAGCACAGGTTCAGTAGTCGTGGTGCGTGGGCTTAGTTGCTTCACGGCGTGTGGATTCTTCCTGGTCCAGGAACCAAACCTGTGTCTCCTGCACTGGCAGGCAGATTCTCTTCCATGTGCCTCCTGGGAAGTCCCTGTGGGTGTCATTTAAGTGGAATTGTACAATAGTTGTCCTTTGTGTCTGCTTATTTTACTTGGCATGTTGTTAAGGTTCATCCATGTTGTAGCGTATATCAGAATTTGATTCCTTTTTAAGGCAGAATAATACTCCATTGTATGTATGTGTGTAAGTGTATACATACATACATACACACATAGATATGTATTTTATAAATGCATACATATATGCCATATTTTGCTTAGCTATTGATCTGTTGATGGACATGAGTTGTTTCCACTTTTTGGCCATTGTGAATAATACTGCAATGAATGACAAGTATCTATTTGAGTCTCTGCTTTCAATTCTTTCAAGTATGTACCTAGGAGTGGAATTACTGGATCATATGGTAATTCTATGTTTAATTTTTTGAGGAGCTGACAAAACTTTCCACAGTGATTGTGCCATTTTACATTTCTGCAAGCAATGTGCAAGGGTTTTACTTTTTCCACATCCTTACCAATACTTGTTTTACCTTTCTTGATGATAGCTATCTTGATGAATGTGAAGTGATATCTCAATGGGGGTTGATTTGCATTTCCCTAAAGGCAATGGCCACCCACTCCAGTACTCTTGCCTGGAAAGTCCCATGGATGGAGGAGCCTAGCAGGCTACAGTCTTGGGGTCTCAAAGAGTCGGACATGACTGAGTGACTTCACTTTCACTTTTCATTTTCATGCATTGGAGAAGGAAATGGCAACCCACTTCAGTATTCTTGCTTGGAGAATCCCAGGGACAGAGGAGCCTGGTAGGCTGCCGTCTATGGGGTTGCACAGAGTCGGACACTACTGAAGCGACTTAGCAGCAGCAGCAGCAGCAGCAAACACTGGTGGTGTTGAGCATATTTTAATGTACTTACTGATCATTTATGTATCTTCTTTAGAGAAATGTCTATTCTGGTCCTTTGTCCGTTTTTGAATTGAATTGTTTGCTTTTGTTGTTGTAGGAGTTCTTTGCATCATTTAATAATAGCTTTATTATATGTTAAAAAAAAAAGGAATGAGCATTTCAGGGTTAAGATGACAGCTTTAATACATCTATTTAATTTTTCTCCTGCCTAAAACCTTACCAAACCTACTGTAAATGGATTAAAAATAATCATAAGCCCACAGGGCAGGAAGAACAGGGAAAGAGAAAACAATGATCACAGTTTAGAAGCTGGCATGTGAGCAGGTGAGTGGTAACTGGGTGAGGAACCTGAGACTGGCTTTACGAGCTGGTAGTGAGGAAAGTTGCTGAGACCCCTGAGGTACTGGGTGGTTGCTGGCGACA
This sequence comes from Oreotragus oreotragus, assembly GCA_006410675.1. Classification (NCBI taxonomy): domain Eukaryota; kingdom Metazoa; phylum Chordata; class Mammalia; order Artiodactyla; family Bovidae; genus Oreotragus; species Oreotragus oreotragus. The sequence continues at coordinate 310,155 of SJYX01019447.1, forward strand.
ACAAGATGCCTCTGGATCCTGGGGTGAATTGTGGAGGAGGAATGGGGGAGAGCTGTCTGAAAAGTTGGACTTTTCTGGGTGAGGAACCTGAGACTGGCTTTACGAGCTGGTAGTGAGGAAAGTTGCTGAGACCCCTGAGGTACTGGGTGGTTGCTGGCGACAACAAGATGCCTCTGGATCCTGGGGTGAATTGTGGAGGAGGAATGGGGGAGAGCTGTCTGAAAAGTTGGACTTTTGTCTCTCACTCCATTCTGCTGGGCCACAGCCCTGTCCTATCCCAGCAGGAGGTTAGGAGTTACAGGGTGGGTCTGCAGAAGGATCACTTTTGTTGACGAGTTCACTGTGATGATGGTGTGTGGCTGAGACTGACTAATGAGACAATAAATAGGTGTGTCTGCAGCCTGGTGCTTTTGGCTCAGCACCTGAGCGAGACCCTGATATACTAGCATAGAGAAAAAAGACAAATATGTCCCAACAAAGGGAAACGCTTTTTTCAATCCATGTGTGCTCCTGTATATGTGAAGTATCTCTGGGGGAATGTATAAGAAGGTGGCAGCATTGGATGCCTGTGGGTAAAGTAAATTTATGAGTTGGGGCCTTGATGAGAGGGAGATTTTTCACTCTTTACTCTCTTGTGCCTTGAATTTTGTACCATGTGCATCTATTAATTATCCCCCCAAATGAATTAAGTAAAATACCTTCCCCCAGCCCTAAAATTGTTGTTGTTGTTGTTCAGTCACTCAGTTGTGTCCGACTCTTTGCGACCCCATGGACTGCAGCATGCCAGGCTTCCCTGTCCTTCACCATCTCCCAGAGCTTGCTCAAACTCATGTCTATTGAGTTGATGACACCATCCAACCATCTCATCCTGTCTCCCCTTCACCTCCTGCCCTCAGTCTTGCCTAGCATCAGGATCTTTTCCAATGAGTCAGCTCTTTGAATCAGGTAGCCAAAGTATTGGAGCTTCAGCTTCAGCATCAGTCCTTCCAATGAATGTTCAGGGTTGATTTCCTTTAGGATTGACTGGTTTGATCTCCTTGCAGTCCAAGAGACTCTCAAGAGTCTTATCCAGCACCACAGTTCAAGGGCATCAATTCTTTGACACTCAACCTTTTTTACTGTCCAGCTCTCATATCTGTACATATATATATATGGATATATATATAAGATCATATACTTTTTTTTTTGAGCATATACATTTTAAACAAAAATGGCGTTGTGTAATGCATGTTACTCTGCAATTTAAGTTTTTCACTTAGAAATACATGTGATAAGCATTTAATAACCATTCAATGATTGTTGAACCATTCCTTTTTTTCCCCTTTCCTTAATTTTGGTACTACATAATTTCCTAAAAGATCAGTTTTATTAGTAAAAATATTATTGACCTGAAGTTGTATATGACATATTTTCTTACAGTTTTTAAATCTTTGGAACTAAAGTGATATTCACTCTCTCAACACTAATTGTGTGTGTTTTCTATTTCTTGTTCTGTCTTGACAGAGACTTGCATGCATGCTCAGTTACGTCAGTCACGTCTGACTCTTTGTGATCCCATGGACTGTAGTCTGCCAGGCTTCTCTGTCCATGAGATTCTCCAGGCAAGAATACTGGAGTGGGTTGCCATGCCCTCCTACAGGGGATCTTCCTGTCCCAGGGATCGAACCTGCAACTCCTATGTCTCCTGCACTGCAGGTGTATTCTTTACCACTGAGATACCAGGGACGCTCAACGGAGATTTATGTCCTCGTTTATTGGGCTTTTTACAGAACCAATCTTGAAATTCATCTAGTCTCACATTGTAGGATATTTATTTATCTTTCTAGCTTCTTAAGCTGGATGTTTGTTTTTAATTTTTCTTTGAAATGAAAGTTTTTAGGTTATGACTCTTTCTCTTAGAATGCTCCCAAACCTCTCCATTGCTAACTCAGTGTGGTATCATTTCTCAGACTGTCCTGCTGAAACTTCCAGAAGCTTCTGGCACAGCTGATCACTCTTCCTCCTTGAAACGTTTTCCTCTTTTGGCTTCTGGGTGCCACGAAGTTTTCATCCTGTCATGCTAGCTACTTCATCTCAGTCTCCTTTGCTGTTTCTTCTTTTCTCCTGTATCTTGTAGCGTTGGGGGAGCCCCAGAGCCCAGTTCTTGGTTCTTTTTGCTTCTTTGTTCCATTGGTGACTTCTCTCAGCCTCATGGCTTTGGATGCTATCTATGGCACCTACAATGCCTACATTCACTTTTCCACTCTAGTTTTCTACACCCAACTACAGACATGTATATCAGTTAGCTTATCATTATTACCACGTAGATATCTAATGGGAGTCTCAAATTTGCCACGTTCAAGACTGAGTTCCTCATCTTTTCCTGAAAACTCCTTGTCTTGTTGGTTCCCTCTCTCATTCAGTGGCAGCCTCATTGTTCCAATTGCTAACACCCAAAACTCTGGAGTCATCCTTGACTTCTCTCTTTATCCTATCTCTCTTTGTCAGCAAATACTGAAGACTTCTCTAAAAACATATCAAGAATATAGCCGCTTCTCACCTCTTCCACTGCAATCACTGTGTTCCAAGCTACCACCATCTTTGCCTTGGTAAATTAGATTAACCTCCACACTGGTCTTCCTACTTTCACCCTTGCCACCCCTATCAACTCTTACAATTTATTCTTAACACAAAGCTAGAGTGATCCTCTTAAACCATATGTTAGATGTCTTTCCTTTGCTCAAAAACTCTTCACACTCTGACCCATTTCTTCCAAGGGCCAGTCCTTGACATACTTGTCTTCTTGTGAATTAGGAAAAAAGGGTCTCTTTTTGCCAGAAAGACACACCTTGGACCAGGTATATGGTTTGGCAAGCAGGCACGAGCTTGATTTTAGCATCTACTTACCTTCTTGGCTTGGTACCTTTATGGTCATACTAGAATAATACAGGCAGAGCTGTAGCTTGAGTGGAAGTATAAGTGAGAAGAGAAGACAGATTCATTGGGTAAGCTTATGGACCTAGGCAGAGATACTGACATGTCAGTCTCCAGGAAGACTGACATTCCTGGATTTAAACACCGGTGAATGCTGGAGCTATTGTATGTACTTATTTTTAGTCAGGTATATTTCACGTAAGTTTTTGAGTCAGACTTAATGTAGCTTTGGATCCTGATGGTAGTGAGAGTGTAGGTAATTCCAGCCATTCTGATTGATGCTCTATTTCCTAGACAGGGCAACAGGAATGATCCAGGTCTCCCAGATCCCAGGTTACGTAAAACATCAAGTGCAAGTGCCCTTGCTGAGATGGTAGAAGGATGCACTAAATCAATCTCTTTCTTTCTCCATTTATTTGTATTATATATATGTATATGTAAAACAATTATATGGTTTGTGTGTATGTAATATAAATGATAAGATTCATGTTTTTATCAACTCTCATGAAAAGTTGTAGGATGGGACTATTAGGTGAGAGTTGTGCCTCCACCTGAAATAAACAGCATGCTAGGTCTTCACACCTGTTTACTGTCTCTCCAGACGTTCTGGGTGTCAGAGCCATGAACCAGCACCCGGGGAGCTGAGCTGGCTGCACGGGACACAGGAAATTGGAAAAACTGGCAGAAGCCTTTGCATGTGTAAACTTTTTATCTTCTTTAAGAGAATGTAGGCCTTTTTAATTCTTTTTGAACAATGACATTATAATTTTCTAACATCAAGCATGAGGATTTTTAACTTTAAAGACAAGACAGGGATTTGGGTGGGTTTTTTAAGTGAGGGGGTGGCATTTTCTCTGAAGGCTGCTCTGGTTCTCTCCGTCATCCTAGGAGTGCTTAGTCCTATGGCGGGGAAAGAGGGGACTTTAAAACTAGACAGAGTCAGACAGATTCCAGCTCTGAGACTTACTAGTGCTGGGGCCTGGACTTGGAGGTCCATCTTCACCACTGGCAAATCAGATGGCCTCAGGCAATTTACTGATCTTTAAGTTTCAGTTTTTCTTGCTCGTGAAATGTTAGTATTATAATAATATATTCCTCATAGAGTGTTAGAAGGATTAAAGTAACACATGAGAAAGGTGTAGCTTGGTGCTAGAATTTAGATTTGAACACTCATGGGGCATCATCATTATCACTGTTAGAGCCTATATTGTCTTCAGCTTCCGCTTATGGTCTCCCATTTTGAGAGGTGTAACACTGAAAAGAGTGAGTTGCTAAAGTGGCTTATGTGTATAAAAAATTTTTTTTTCAGTTATGTTTCATTTCTAAGCCTGATAGACATTTGAAGTGCCCTCAAATTCTAGTAGGGTAAGAGGTGTATGTATGTGTGTGTAAGAAAAAGAGACCCCTGGTTTATGAAGTGGGGTACTTTGGGGTTTCAAGAAACTATTGTTTAATTTAGCCCAAAATGCTGAATTATTGAGGACTACTTTATCAATTATTGAGGACTGCTTTATCAGTTATTGAATTGCTACTTCTTATACAGATATGGTTAATTTGTGAGTTATGTGAATATATTAATACAGTATAACTTTTAAAAACTGAGTATTCCACTACTTATGAACACTACTATATACTATTTAATCCATTCTACTCCTATAGTGAAAACACAATATTAATAGGAAAGATAAAATTGATAAAAACAAGCAGGTTAGATTGGGTGGTTCACCGAGTTTTTGGGAATATTTTCCCTTCTGAGTGATTCAGGTGGTCAGACACTAGCAAGGTTGTCCAGGCCATTCTCCTGAGGCCTGCTGTGCAGCTGACTTGCTTTCTCTTCAGGAGAAAATGAGTTCATTATAAAGAGAACAATGTGTGTCATACAGTTTCCAGGAATCTCAAGTGTTTGGCTTAAGGTATTTGTGAAAATAAACAAACACACATATGCGGAAGTCAGGCTCTGGGAGGTTTTTCCTGAAAATAATTACAAGCCTACAATAATTAAGATTCTTTTGTTCATAAGTAACAGAAATAGACTCTGACTAGCTTAAGTTAAAAAGAAGTGCATTGGATGGACATAAGATTATCTTATTCATTCAAGAAATTGCTGACCAGCCCAATCTTGGAAAGCAGAGAGACTGAGGGTTCAGCAGCAGGAAGTTTCTAGAACTCTGCTATCAGTGCCTCTGCTTCAGCAAACACTAGTCCCAGTTTCATTTCCAGAGAAATGGGTAGGCCTGTCTTGAGCCCATGTTTGAGTTTATCCTTGGACCAACCACCTACGGCCAGTGGCATGTCCTAGTTCAGACAACACAGCTGAGTACTCAACACACGTGACCCTGGCAGCTCCTGGAAGAGGTGAGGCAGGCTGCTACCCAGGGGGTTTCTGCCATAGAGTATTTTACCTTTGAGCTACCTTCTTTTTTCTCCTGCCCTTAAAGAACTAGGTGAATTTTTTTATTCACTTTTTTTTTTCCAGGGGAATTAAATAATTCCTGCTCCCATTCCTGGACACTTGTTCAACGATTTTTGAGAAGTTCTGTGTCAGCAATTCTGCTTCGTCAGTCTAATAACTGCAGTCTTTGGGTAGCTCCTCTGGTGATATCCGTTCTTCACCAATTCTTTTCTTACATTTCTCTCTTCTTTTCTTGCTGGTTTTTTTTTTTTTTGCAGTTCTTATGTATAGGTTCTACATTAATTGCCATCCGATTATTACACGTCTTTGAATGGCCTGGCCCGTCAGGTGAAGGGAGTGGGTGGGGTACTGAACTAAGGCAATCTGAAACCTGACTTGGGTTTATTGTCTCAAACATCTTTTCATCAAATCTGCTATTGCCTTTGTCCTGAGAGCTTTCTTCTCAGTTGTCTTCTCTCCTCTGAGATCTTTGTTTTTTTGTTTTTTAGAGGACATATTTAATAAGAAGGTGTTATTTTCTCTTTCTTAAAAATTATGAACTATATAATTCATATTGAAGAATAAATAAGATATTCTTTATTATTAGACATTAAAGACTAATCATAAAAAGGATGTTCATATATAAATAGTCATTCCAAGGTCTTAGATATACTCTGTGAGTCCTGCACAGAGTACACCATTACCCCCCTGGTGGTGGTAATCATTTGCTGACTTTTGTGTTAATAATTTCCTCACTTAAAATCAGTTTTTAAAATCACCTATGTATGTGTGTATGCCTAAGCATACTTACAAAGATGATTAGTTAGTACAAACCTGGCTAAGTAGGAAAAGAAAGCTACATTGCCATTGTTAGAAGGAATCTCCCAGAAGAAAATAAGCGGAGCAGACTCTGGGAAATGGTTTACAGAGACTTCTTCGCAGAAGTCTTTGAGCAAAGGCGTGAATGGGTCCTGAGAAAATCAAAACATCTGACAAGTGAGAAGTGTGGGCCAGAGATATCCAGAGGAAAAATGATTGAAGAGAGGACTCTCTGCTTGTTGATTCCCAGCTCATCATGACCAACCCCAGAGCTAAAAGGTAGGTGAAAAGCAATGGTTCTTAAAGTCTGGTTCCTAGGCCAGCAGTATTAGTATCATCTAGGAAGTTGTTGGACTTCCCTGGTGGCTCAGACGGTAAAGCATCTGTCTACAATGTGGGAGACCTGGGTTGGGAAGAGTCTCATCATGACCAACCCCAGAGCTAAAAGGTAGGTGAAAAGCAATGGTTCTTAAAGTCTGGTTCCTAGGCCAGCAGTATTAGTATCATCTAGGAAGTTGTTGGACTTCCCTGGTGGCTCAGACGGTAAAGCATCTGTCTACAATGTGGGAGACCTGGGTTGGGAAGAGCCCCTGGAGAAGGAAATGGCAATCCACTCCAGTACTATCGCCTGGAAAATCCCATGGACAGAGGAGCCTGGTAGGCTACAGTCCATGGGGTCGCCAAGAGTCGGACACGACTGGTTAGACTTTCCTAGTTCCCAGTCCAGACCTACTAAATAGGCATCTCTGGGGTTGGGGCCCAATAGTCTGTGTTTGAAGAAGTGATTGTTAGAAACCAATGCAATACTGTAAAGCAATTCTCCTTCAATTAAAAATTAAAAAATTTAAACAAAAGATGTTAAGAGTACATTGAAAAGACCATAAGGAAAAATAAAAAGTGATTGTGCTGCATGCTAAAGACTGAGATACACTGGATAAAGCATATATTCTGTTTATCCTCTTGGTGATAGTTGTAGCATGGAGGGAAAAGCATGAGCTTAATTAATCAGCATTTGTTCAAAACAGGCTGAGTATAGATGATAATATAAAGCAGGCTCACTGGGTGTTTTTTCCTCCACTAAAATGACAGTACACGGGAATGGGTAGTATCTGAGGGATGGCAGCTCTCAACATGGCTGTCTTTTGGTGACACTGCATCAACTTGGACTGTTGTCCTTTGACCCTGATGACAGCCCAGGATCTTCTTCTATCATCCCACTTTAAGATTACCTTCAATTCTCTCCTCTTTCCTCTACTCCATATCTTTCTTTTTCTTGGTTTACTCTCTTGCTTTGGTAAAAAAAAAAGAATTCAATAGTTTCTTCCAAATAGTGAATGAGATGTAAATTTTGGAGTCCTGGAGTTTCCCAAAATATCTTCATTTTTCTCATGCTTGGTTAATTGTTTGGCTGAATCTAGAGGACTGTTGAAGGCATGGCTCCACTGCTTCTTGTTCTTTGGTCATCTTGCTTCTAGTATTGCTGCTGAGAATTCTAAAGCCATCCGATTCCTATTTTTCTTCTCTTCTCTTTGTGTGTGTGTGTGTGTGTGTGTGTGTGTGTGTGTGTGTGTGTGTGTGACTTGATTTTTCCTCTTCAAAGCATGCAGAATCTTCTCTTTGTCCCCAGAGCTCTGAGATTTCCCAAGAAAATGCCCTCATGCATGTTTTTGTTTTGTTAATGTAGGGCATTTTAATAATTGTGTTGTGACCCTTTCACTTTGGAACTATGTTGCAGGGAGGAAGCCAATTCTGACTCCATGTTAGAACTGTTTCTTTGGCTTGCTTTTCATTGCTTTTGTTACAATCATACAGAATGGCCTGTCTCAGAGAATCCTGCCCCTCTGCCTGACTGTTAAACTAAAGAGCGCTTGTTCAGAACCCTGTCCACCTGTAGAGGGCAGAAAGGAAGAAATTGACACATCCCCTGGCCCAGGCTTGCCATTCTGGGAGAAGTTTGCAAGACTAATGGCCTTTTTTACTTTGCTTCCTCACCGCCTCCCTCTCCCCCAAATCCCCACCTCCACCATCTCTGAGCTATAAAACAGCCTGGTGTCCAGACCCCATAAGATGGTTGTTTTGAAGCGTTAACCTGCTATCTTCTCAATCAGCTGGCTCCTTGAATAAAGTCTCTTCCTGTGCCTCAGCCCTTCTCTCTTGTATTCATTGGCCTGTCATGTGGCTAGCAGAGTGACCTTAGACTCTGTAACAAATGTGTATCTTTTAATCCTGGGAAGTCTTCTTGAAATATTTTGTTGATTTCCATCTCTTCATCTTCTCCATCCTCTCTTTCTGTAATTTATCTTTTTGTTCATTTATTTGTCTTGAATGTTGTACCCCCCTGTGTTTTAGTTCCTGTTGTTCTTAGACTGTTCTCCTTTTTGATAGCTTTACATTCTTGTTTCATGGATGTAATGTCCTCTTTTATCTCTCTGAGGATATTGTTGATATTTTTGAAGATTTCTTCACTGCAAAGTAACTGTTTCCTGAAAATTGCTTTTTGTTTGTTTGTTTTGGTGGTGGTGGGGCAAGGTCTCTATCTTCTGTATTGAAGTGATTAAAGTGAAAGTTGCTCAGTTGAGTCCACCTCTTTGCAACCCCACGGACTGTAGCCTGCCAGGCTCCTCTGTCAATGGAATTCTCAGGGAAAGAGTACTGGAGTGGGTTGCCATTTCCTTCTCTAGGCGATCTTCCCAACTCAAGGATTGAACCCAGGTCTTCTGCATTGCAGGCAGATTCTTTACCATCTGAGCCACCAGGGAAGCCCCTCTTCTATATTAGAGGTTAAAAAAACTAATTAACAGAAAACTCAATCAAATAGAGTTAGGAGACCAGAAGAGGGAGCTCTCATGCCCTGCAATGATAGTGGAGCCCATCAGGAAGAAGAAAGTCTCCTTTCCTAAAAAGGATTCAGCCAATGAAAAGCCATAGACTCTTTGTTTACCATAGCCCTCTCAACCACCTTTTCACCTCTATGAAAGTGTTTTCCTTCCCTTGCCTTGTTGGAGAAGGCAGTGGCACCCCACTCCAGTACTCTTGCCTGGAAAATCCATGGACAGAGGAGCCTGGTAGGCTGCAGTCCATGGGGTTGCTAAGAGTCGGACATGGCTGAGCGACTTCACTTTCACATTTTACTTTCATGCACTGGAGAAGGAAATGGCAACCCACTCCAGTGTTCTTGCCTGGAAAATCCCAGGGATGGGAAAGCCTGATGGGCTGCTGTCTCTGGGGTCGCACAGAGTCGGACACGACTGAAGTGACTTAGCAGCAGCCTTGCAGGAACTTGCACATGACTCACCACAATTGCAAACCCCACATTGCAATTCTTTGCTGATTCCAAAGAAACCTTTTTTTTTTTTTTTCTATTTTTTCTTTAAAACAGTTTTTATTTTATATTGGGCTACAGTTGATTTACAATGTTGTGTTGATTTCGGGTATACAGCAAAGTGATTCAGTTATATATATATATCTTTTTCAGATTCTTTTCTGCTATAGGTTATTACAGAATATTGAGTCAAGTTCCCTGTGCTATACAGTAGGTCCTTGTGATCTAGAAACCCATCTTTGTTTGAGGAATATGTGGCTGTCTATGTAAGGTCAGCAGAAGTTTCCTTAGATATCTGACTTTGTTGTTTGGTCATATTAGAGTTAACAAAAAAGCTAATTGGAAGCTCTAAGCATGTGTCTTAAGGGCTTTTCATTCTTGAGTTTCACAAAATAATGAATGGGTGGATCACATTTGTTGGAGAGTTCTTGATATTAGTACTTTCACATCTTTACTCTGGGATGGCTAGGCTCAACAATCTACATGACTTCTCCCTTAGCCCTTTCTTCTCTGCCGTTCAGTTGAGTGGAGTTGGGCCTATCAGTAGACCAAAAGACATTTCTGCTGTCATACTGTTTATACATTTCTGAAAAACCTTATGTTCTGCAAAAGTCATGCTCTGAAAATAAGGCTTCTGGGGAAAAAAGGGTTAGAACACTATTCAAAATTTTGTACTTTTGTAATCAGTACAATGCAAAACTGATAATGATAAAAAAAGACAGTAGCACAATTAAATCTCCATGTATATTTACATCCAGAATCATTCAGCCTTACACCGAGGTATATAGGTCCTAAAGAACATTTGCTTCTAAGAGAGATTATTTTTTCCTAGGATTTTATATACTGTTAAAGTTTTCTCTTTAATTGTAAGAAATCTGGTAGCTTCAAAATGACTTAGAAAGGTTGTTTATGAACTTACATACTTTCTGAATTAAAATATCATCCCCTTAGTTCAAACTGTGTTTGAATTAGTTCTCATTAAAAAAAAAAAATATGGGCACTTCCCTGGTAGTCCAGTGGTTAAGACTTCGTGCTTCTACTGCAAGGGGTGTAGGTTCCATCCCTGTTTGGGGGAACTAAGATTGTGCATGCCACAGGGTGTGGCCAAAAGAAAAAAATAATAAAAAACATAAAAATAAGAAACCATGTGTTATATCTGAAAAGACTGAACATTTCAGTTCTGTGGGCATTTCTGCCTCCAGGACTTGTTTGTCAAACCTAAAGATCCTTGCATAGACCTCTCCTCCACACACTGACTTTAGGGGAAGGAGGTGTGTACTTGCGCATTCCTCCCACATCTCCATCCAGACTGCCCGGATTTGGGGCAGTGTACTTGTGGACTGCAGCCATGTTTGTTTCCTTATTTCACTACTGATATCATTGCTTTTTTGCCCCACTCAGATTTTCATTTTCAGGAAAAGGTTTTCGGGAAACTTTGAGAGAGGGCAGTGGAGTAGAATATATTAATATTACTGCAGTCTTTACCGAGAAGTCCCCAGGCGCAGAGGTCTTTGAGGAAGGTAAACTCAGCTGGAATTTTACAGGTTGAGAAGTTTGCTTTAGTCCCAGAGACTTCTGTGGAAAGAGGCTGTGAGGCTGGGGTGAATTAGAGGCAGAGAGTGGCATTCTGGAAACAGCAGGTGCTGTGACTATCAATCTAATTGAACTGAGCCTGATTCAGGGTCTGTTTAGAGCACTCTCTTGTTTTCTATCTTTTGAATCTTAGAATTGTCTAGGAACATATGAAAAAGCAGATTTCTGACTACTTTGATGCTGGCTAGTGAAAGAAAATCTGTTAGTTGTTCAGTCGTGTCCGACTATCTGCAACCCCATAGACTGCCATCCTCCTCTCTCCATGGAATTCTCCAAGCAAGACTCCTGGAGTGGTTTGCCATTCCCTTCTCCAGTGGATCTTCCCAATCCAGGGATCAAACCCAGGTTTCCTGCATTGCAGGCAGATCCTTTACCATCTGAGCCATTGGGGAAGCCTAGCTGGTGAAAGAAGGGGAAGGAAACCACGGTGTGGCTTTTCGCATTTCTAGTCCTGTTGCATTTCCAAGAAATGTAAAGATTCCTGTGACCACTTTATCTTCAGTGGCCCAGTCTAATTAAACTGAACAAATGCTTTAAGGACAAAAATGAATTGTGTCTTGGGTGCTTAACAATTACTTCTCCTTTCTAAACAGAATATTTGATTCTTACAGGAAACTCGGTTTTCACTTTTCTTTGTGGCTGTTTTTCACAGAGTGGCAATTTCTAAAACCTGAATTAATCTGCCACATACAGAACTACCTATTATAGCTCTTAGTCTTTAGTGGCATTCCATAGTTAATTATTATTGTACTGGAATAGTACTTGATTTAAACATTTAGAGTTTGAGGATATGTTAAGCAAAACTTTAGTTAGCTTAATTGTCAAAATTATTTAGTCTACCAACTCTACTGGAAAACCAGGCTCTTGTTTGGTTATCTCTGGTCATTTGCCAACATTTCTTTGTGTTTCATTATTTGTGTAGTGGCATGAAACTTAGGCTCTCAACAGAAGTATGTAAACCGTGTCTATTTATTTTTAAAAAAATTGAACATAAGTTTTATGTCAAGCCCTCATTTCATAGATATTTAACCTCAGCCAAATCAGAGTTTCTTCGGTCAGTTCAGACTCTAGTCTTCCTCTACTGTCCATACATTCAGGATCGAGAGTCAGTCCCGGAATGCTAAGACTTCCTAAGGGTGGGCTTGAGGGGCTGTCAGCTGACTGCCCTGAAGTGGTTGCCATCTGTTCCCAAGGTATTGAATATAAATCAGGTCTCCATTCATCAGAAACATGATTGCTCTTTTGTCTGCCCTGTCCTTTCCTAAGGCTTCTCCAAGCTATTCTTACTTGTAACTTTTGGACATGCCTATAACATTTGGATGCTTTTCTGAGAGATATTTGTTAACAAGTAATTCTTACAAGTTTTCCCATCTTATGACTGCTTATCTTTCACAGCTAAGAGTATTTGTATTTCCTCTAGGGGAGGAAAAACTAGATTTTATATAATCATGCATTTTCTCTAGTCTCTTTGGTAATACATACTTTTTGCCATAAATGTAAAAGATCAGGCTATTACAACTGAAAAAATGGTATGCTTTTAAATAGATGCATCCCTCTTTGGAGGTAACAGATGACTTAATGTTCAGTTGAGTTGGGGGCAGGGTCATGGGGCAAAAAGGATTTATTAGAAATGAAAAGAATGCCAGTTTAATATATGAAAGTGTTATCCACAACAATTACATTGGGACCTGGAATATATGGTTAATATCTATTGTGCATTCTAGAGTCTTAGTTTGATATTCTATTTTTTCTTTATTAATATTATTTCTGTGTGTCCCTGTGGGGAAATGGAAAGCTGGTGGCAGTGAGAGACGGTTCACTCACAAGGACTCTGCGTGATGGAGATGTGACCTTGCAAGTTTGATATGGGGTTAAGAACTGGGAGTACTTGATATTAGTACACATATTCTACTTCCAGGAAGATGGGATAGAAGTACTTTCCCCTATTCCTTCTACTGAATGCAATTAAGACTCTGGATATTTCATATAAAACAAACATAAGGAGACTCTGCAGAGGGAAGAAAATGACCAGTCAAGACCTGAGGACGTGAGGGATGACACTGTGGTGAGCTCCCTGGATATTCTTTTTGTCTTGTATGTGTCATACTCGATACTGGATAAGACAGCAACTCAGAAAATGCCAATGAGTGCAGATAAAAAACAAAAGGACTCATGAAAAACTTGGTCTTTCTAGACAAACGAGTAGGGAAAGGACTGTCTTGTAAGGCAGAAAACTTGTAGATAATAAACATTAGATGCCAATCAAATGTCACGGAGAAAAACAGCATCCTACTCCTCCTTCTCTAGCTAAGACCAAGTAAGGAAGCTAGACTTCCACCCTCATGAGGCTATAATGAGGCACGCCAAACCCCCTAGTGGAGTGGAGTCAGAGAGCACTAAGCGGGGATCTGGGACTTCCATCTCTTCTAGGTAATAATGAGTTGCCTTCCCTACTCCCATCACCCCAGCATGTCAGTGGACCACAAGGGGAGTCTGGACTTCCGCTCTCACCTAATAAAAGAAAGTGGCTCTTGTTCTCCCCAGGAAGGTGGCTTCCTAGGTGGCTCAGTGGGTAAAGAATCCACTTGCAATGTAGGAGACGTGGGTTTGGTTCCCAGGTTGGAAAGATCCCTTGGAGGAGGGCATGGCAACCCATTCCAGTATTCTTGCCTGGAGAATCCCATAGACATAGGAGCCTGGTGGGCTACAGTCCATAGGGTCGCAAAGAGCTGGACAAAACTGAAGCTACTTAGCATGCACGTAGACTTAGAGCAAAGAAAATCACCACGGACAGACAGGGACATAAGTAAATAAAGGGATAAAAATAAATAAAAGAGCCAAGCCTCCAAGAAAGCATGTAATCCCAAGTGTGTGTTCACCATGTTACAGAATTGCAAAGTATAAGAAAAAAAAACTAGTGGAACTGAAAAGAAAAAAAAAATTATGATTCAAGTTGGCAACTTGCACACCCCTCTCTCAACAACCAAAAGAGCAGCTAGAGAGAAAAATCATCAAGGATATAGAAAAACCCAGTCATACCTGTTGATTGGTACCAAAAGGATCTAATTGATGTATAAAACACCCACCTGACAACAACAGAAAACATTCTTTCCAAGAACTCATGGAACGTATACCAAAACAGACCATTTCTTGGTCATAAAACAAATCTCAACAAATTTTAAAGAATGGAAATCATGTGTTCTCTGACCACAATAGTATCATACTAGAAATAGATATCAGAAAGATAATGGATACGTCTCCAACTCTGGGAAACCAAACAACATACTACTAAACAATCCATGGGTCAAAGAAGTCTCAAGAGAAATTAACAAATACATTGAACTGAATGAAAATGAAAATGCAGCATGTGAAACTTTGTGGGACAAGCTAAAGCAGTACCGAGAGGGAAATTTATAGTAATGCTTACATTAAAAAGAAGTACATAGATTGTCTGTGGAAGTTCTTCCTGAATGGTGATACAAAAGAGCAATGGTAGAATAAGAATTGAGCTTTTGTGATCCTGAGAGACCCTACCCCATATGGACAAAGTCACCAACTCACATGTTCTCTGATTAAAGACCTGGGCGTCAAAAGTAGCTGTGCTTGTTAGACATTCTGACTTTGCTCCTGTTCTACACGATTGCTTGCTTTCTGTGTTTTTTAAAAATCCTTGATTAAGAATAAATTGGGAGTTATGTTAGTTAGAATATAGGGCAAACTTCTGTAATGAACATATCCCCAAATATAGTCGAATAAGATAGAAGTAGATTTATTGTGTAATGAATGATCCATTGACTATTGATGGTCCAGTATAGTGAGTCTGTTCATCTTCGTGAGGTCATTTAGCAATCAAAGTTCCATTCATTTTGGCTCCACTAACTTCTAGGGCCAGACTGTCCAGTAGAAATTTCTTCATTGATGGAAATGTGTCGTATCTGCACTGCCCAATATGATGGCCACTAGCATGAATGAAATTGGGGGCCTTAACGTTTTAATTTTTTTTAATCCTAATGAATTTAGGTTAAAATTAAATACATGCAAGTGACTACTGTGTACCCTGTTGGACACTGCAGCTGTGGATATTGCTTTGTTCTGTGTGATTAAAGCTGATTCACCATAGCATTTTTTTTTTCCTAATCCACAAAAAGGTGAAAGACAATGGAAGGCAAGTAATATCTTTTTAGGCAAGTGAAGGTAAAATTACAACATCAATTTACTCACGTTTCATTGGTGAGAACTCAGCCACTGTATCGAGGGTTCCCAACATTACCCTGAGGTTTGGTGATATTTACTAGGCGGGCTCCCAGGACTTAGTGTACATGAGTCACAGGACTCATATGGCTGTGATTTATTATAGCCAAAGGATACAAAGCAAACTCAGCAAAAGGCAAAGACCTGAGGCGGATTTTGGAGAAATTAAACATGAGCTTCCAATAGTCCTGTTCCAGTGGAGTCACATGGAATGTGCTTAATTCTTCCCACAGTGAGTTATGACAGTATGTGTCTACCAGGGAAATTCTTTAGCAACGCAGCTCCCCAAGTTTTTAGTGGGGTCCACTCTGCTTAGCACATAATGAGATTTTACATTCTTAAAAGGAAAGCAGGTGGTTTGTATAAACTGTATAGATTGCACAGGTTGCTGCTGCTGCTGCTAAGTCACTTCAGTTGTGTCCGACTCTGTGTGACCCCATAGACGGCAGCCCACCAGGCTTCCTCATCCCTGGGATTCTCCAGGCAAGAATACTGGAGTGGGTTGCCATTTCCTTCTCCAATGCATGAAAGAGAAAAGTGAAAGTGAAGTCGCTCAGTCTGTCTGACTGTTAGCGACCCCATGGACTGCAGCCCACCAGGCTACTCCGTCCATTGGATTTTCCAGGCAAGAGTACTGGGGTGGGGTGCCATTGCCTTCCCCTTGCACAGGTTAGGTACTCTAATCCTTCAGGGAAAGTTTTGTATCAGTGTGAGGAACTGTTTACCAGTTAAGGTCTCAGATGCCAGCCAAGGGTCATACATGTCAGCAGGCTTTCTAAAGGCTTTTCTTGAGCCTGCTGTGTTCTTTTTTCAGCACGGCCACACCTACTTGCAAAGAAGAATGGGAAATGTAGCCTCTAGATAGGTAGCCACATGGCTAATCAAATACAAGAGTGGATTTGAAAGGACAGCTAGCTGTGTCTTATGGATTTAACTACACTTTGTAACTTTGCACGCATTGCTTAGACTCTGCTCCTTTGGTTAATACATGTGCATCTGAAATAACACATACATTGAACTGTGCTTGGTGCACACTAATTGCTCAGTAACAGTTAGATTATTATCATCATTATTATTAGTCTATTCTTAGTCTTTTTTGTTTCTCTGTTTTTTTAGGCCATGCTATGTAGCCTGTGGGATCCTATTTCCCCACCCAGGGATTGAATACAGGCCTCCACAGTGAAAGTGCCAAGTCCTAACCACTGGACCACCAGGAAATCCCCAGTCTATTCTCAGTCTTATTATTAGCCTATTTATATGGGTTCATTTATCTTTTCCTTTCTATTCTTAAGCCACCAGAAACTCAGAATTTTACCAGAAGTGGATTCTGGACTGTTACTTTCTTACCAGCTTTCTCTCTTGCAGATTTTGGGGTCATTTTCATAGAATAACCTACATGTCCTCAAGTCCCTTGCCTTTGGAGATCATCCTTTCCTTTAGCATACAAATATCATAGTCAGTATCTCCATCCCAAGCCAACGACAGGTAATTCAAACTTCTCCCAGATTTTCCTGAGTCTTTTTGATTTTTAAAAAAATTATTATTTTTTATTCTTGATTTTCTTGGTGGGGTCTTACATGTCCTGATTACTGCCTATCACTCTTGCTTTGAACTCTTTAGTTTCTCTTTGATCACTTCCCTGATCTCCTTGTGTTTTCAACCTTCCATTGTCCATTTTACCCTCAAAGGTGCACAGGAACCTCCCTTCATTCTTTAGAGCTGGGCTTGCACAAGGCTGCCATATATTTGCTTTCTGTCAGTGAATAAAATTCATGGAAGATTTATGAGTAAGGGAGAAGATAAATGAAAGTTTGATACCTGACATCACAGTGTCTGAAGTTCTTTTTAAGACACACCTTGACGTGCTCCTTCTCATCTTCCCTTGTTCTTGCGCTTCACCTCTCTAGTACAGTCTGCCCTGTTGCTGGAACCCACTACAGAGAAGTAGGTCTCTTATAGATATTCTCTATACTACCTGGTATAGAGGTTTAGATCCGAATCTCCTCAACCCATGCCACCAGCTGATGAAAAATCCCTCAACATTTAAAAAAAATAGAGAAGGCAAACAAAAAACCCTCAAAATCAAAAATTCTAAGAAAATTGCTCTTTACCTTTCTATTATATCAACATTTTTATTTAATCCAACCTTCCTGATTTTTCATAACTTGAACCTGTTGCTTCAGCTCTATTTGTACTACTTTCTTCTTTGTGCTTCAGTTATTTATAGTTCCTTCAGTTCCTCCAATATGTTCTCTCCAGCCTCTGAGCCTTTGCACATGCTGTACTCACTGCTTGAAACACGTTTCCTACCTCTCCAGCTGGCTGAATCCTGTACATTCTTTTGTTGTTGTTGTTGTTCAGTGCCAAGTCATGTCTGATTCTTTGCAACCCCATGGACTACAGCATGCCAGGCTTCCTTGTCCTTGACCATCTCCATATATTCTTTGGTATAAGCTTGTCCCTCACCATCTCCATACATTCTTTTAGTATAAGTTTCAGTTCAGTTCAGTTCAGTCACTCAGTCGTGTCCGACTCTTTGCAAACACATGAATTGCAGCACGCCAGGCCTCCCTGTCCATCACCAACTCCCAGAGTTCACTCAGACTCATGTCTATCGAGTCAGTGATGCCATCCAACCATCTCATCCCCTGTCGTCCCCTTCTCCTCCTGCCCCCAATCCCTCCCAGCATCAGAGTCTTTTCCAATGAGTCAATACTTTGCATGAGGTGGCCAGAGTACTGGAGTTTCAGCTTTAGCATCATTCCTTCCAAAGAACACCCAGGACTGATCTCCTTTAGGATGGACTGGTTGGATCTCCTTGCAGTCCAAGGGACTCTCAAGAGTCTTCTCCAACACCACAGTTCAAAAGCATCAATTCTTTGGCGCTCAGCTTTCTTCACAGTCCAACTCTCACATCCATACATGACTACCGGAAAAACCATAGCCTTGACTAGACATACCTTTGTTGGCAAAGTAATGTCTCTGCTTTTGAATATGCTATCTAGGTTGGTCATAACTTTTCTTCCAAGGAGTAAGCGTCTTTTAATTTCATGGCTGCAATCACCATCTGCAGTGATTTTGGAGCCCCCAAAAATAAAGTCTGACACTGTTTCCACTGTTTCCCCATCTATTTCCCATGAAGTTACAGTCCAACTCTCACATCCATACATGACTACTGGAAAACCCATAGCCTTGACTAGACAGACCTTTGTTATAGATAACTCCAAATAGCAATGAGGCAGCTAACATCTAAATCTGCCACTAACGACCTCTTTGACCTTGGAAAATACCCATCTCACATCACCAGGACCCCACTCCTACCCGCCAAAATGACCAAGTCTCTATGGCCACTTACAGTTATAACATTCAATGACTCTAATAAAAAAGATTGTGGGGTGGGGGCGGGTTAGATACGTGAAGACTGCATGCTGATTACAGGGTTTAAGTTGGATTACATTAGGCCAATGATCAACCAAAGTTGAGCTGAAGACCAGATCTAACCTGCCCCCTAGTTTGTTTTGGTTCTGATTCAAACTAGTTCTCAGAATATAAAATCCTTAAATTTTACATTATAGTAATCCTTTTTCATTTCTTGTATTGCGGTAAAAAACACATAACTAAAATGGTTAAGGTGGAAATTTTTAAAGGTACAGTTCAGTAGCGTTAAGTATGTTCGCATTGATGGCCAACGGATCTCTAGGATGTTTTCATTGTGCAAATCTAAAATTCTATACTCATTAAACAATACTCTCTTTCCCTCCCAACTCCCAGGCCTTGGTAACCACCATTCTATTTTCTGGTTAGGTGGATTTGACTATTCAAAAACCTCATCCAATGGAATCATCCTTGCTCCCTTCAGCAACATATAAACAAATGGAATTATCCAATAGTTGTCTCATTATGACTGCCTTCTTTTTTTAAAAGTCTTTATTGAATTTGTTACAATATTATTTGTTTTATGTTTTGGTTTTTTGGCCATGAGGCACGTGGGATACTGAATCCCCAACCCCTGCACTGGAAGGCTAAGTCTCAACACTGGACCTCCAGGGAAGTCCCTTGCCTTACTTCTCTTAGTGTGATTTTCTCAAGGTTCATCCATGTTATAGCATGTGACAAGATTTTCTTCCTTTTTTAGGCTGAATAGTATTCCATTGTATGTATTTGCCATATTTTATTTATCCATTCATCCATCAGTGGACATTTGGGCTGCTCCTACAGATAAGACTGTTAGATATTTCTCCAGAAAAGATGGGTTTATTTGGGGTCAGCAGAGAATTTCAAGCCAAGGTCTGTAACCATGGTGAGCCATGTGCAAGTCCCAAGAGAGCAATGGTAGGGGCATCCTTTCATGGAGGCGGAAAGGGAGTTGGGAGGGCTCAGGAAACAAAGAGTTCATGACTTCCCATTGGCTGAATCCTTGCCAGGAAAGAAGAGTCTTTGTCCTTTCCACTGGGCTCTGCTATCATCATACAGTGTGACAGCTTCCCCTTCTGGTCTCCCAACTCTATTTAGTTGAGGTTTATTAATTTTTTTATACTTTCCATAGTGACTACATCATTTTACAATTCCACCAATAGTGCACAAGTGTTTCAATATCTCCGTATCTTCATCACTTGTCATTTCTGTTTTATTGATAGTAGCCATGTTTTATTGATAATAGGGTATGAAGTGATATTTTGTTGTGATTTTGATCTGCATTTCTCTGGTGATTAGGGATGTTGAACATCTTTTTGTATACTTGTTGGCTGTTTATTAATATATACCATCTTGGAGAAATTTCCATTGAACTCCTTTGCCCATTTTTAAATTGAGTGATTTCTGTTGTTGAGTTGTAGAATTCTTTATATGTTCTGGATATTAACCACTTATCAGAAATATGATTTGCAAATATTTTCTTCCATTCCATAGGTTCTTTTCATTTTATTGTGTCCTTGATGCACAAAAGTTTGTTTGGTATAGTCCCATTTGTCTATTCTTACTTTTATTACCTGTGCTCTTAATGTCATATCTAAGAAATCACTGCTAGTCCAATGTCATCCTTTTCTTCAGTTTTATTCAGTTTTATAGTTTTTGTATGGCCTGTGAGCTAAGAATGATTTTTTTTTTACAGTTTTACATGCATGATTCGGGGAAGGCAATGGCACCCCACCCCAGTACTCTTGCCTGGAAAATCCAATGGATGGAGGAGCCTGGTAGGCTGCAGTCCATGGGGTTGCTAACAGTCGGACAGATTGAGTGACTTCACTTTCACTTTTCTCTTTCATGCATTGGAGAAGGAAATGGCAACCCACTCCAGTATTCTTGCCTGGAGAATTCCAGGGATGGGGGAGCCTGGTGGGCTGCCGTCTATGGGGTCACACAGAGTCAGACACGACTAAAGTGACTTAGCAGTAGCAGCACATGCATGATTGAAAGGAAATTTAAAAAATAATATTTTGTGATACCTGAAAATTCTGTAAAAATCAAATTTCAGGATCCATAAAAGTTTTATTTATATAAAGTCATATTAATTCATTTATATATCATATGACTACTTTTGCAATACAAGGGCAAAAGTGAGTAGTGACTAAAGTGACTTAGCAGTAGCAGCACATGCATGATTGAAAGGAAATTTAAAAAATAATATTTTGTGATACCTGAAAATTCTGTAAAAATCAAATTTCAGGATCCATAAAAGTTTTATTTATATAAAGTCATATTAATTCATTTATATATCATATGACTACTTTTGCAATACAAGGGCAAAAGTGAGTAGTTGCAACAG
This sequence comes from Oreotragus oreotragus, assembly GCA_006410675.1. Taxonomy (NCBI): domain Eukaryota; kingdom Metazoa; phylum Chordata; class Mammalia; order Artiodactyla; family Bovidae; genus Oreotragus; species Oreotragus oreotragus. The sequence goes on from SJYX01019447.1 coordinate 331,209, forward strand.
AGACATGACCCACAAACCTAAAATATCTAACCTTTTACCAAAAAAGTTTCTGACTTTTGCGTTAGGCTATTTTTTAATCATGAAACTTTAGATATTAAAAAAAAAATCAATGGTGAAAGAGGAAACTTAAAGTCAGCAATACATATGTATTTTGTAATTTAAAAATTATTAGACTTCAAGGGTTTTTTTAGACTTTTCTATTTGCTTTTATTTTTCATTTAACTTTTAAAACAAGTTTTAACTTAAAACACTGCTCATGTTGACTATACACTTCAATGTTTAATCCTTATGTTATTAGCTTGTCAGGTTGAATCCATTGACAAAATAACCAGAAGAATATGGGAAGACGCACTTTGATTTTCTCCAACGAGAGAGGACTCCTCTTACACCTAAGCGGTTGAAAGAATATGACGTGAGGGGAGTCTTCATCTGGGCACACTGCCTACGGAAAAATCAGCCTTCTTTGTTCTCATGCTTTTCTGCTAACGTTATTTTGGGTTTCCATGCAGCTGAATTACACAGTTAAAACCAAAGATTGGAATTTAGAATAAAGAATCAGACACTTTTCAAACTCTAAACAGCAAAAACTGACTGCTAATGTTGAAGACATTAAATCTTATTTATCCTCTTCACTCTAGCTAACTAGACATTTTATCTTATGACCATTGGACCTTAAAATAGACACTTCCCTACTGACTTGTTGGATTAATATAACTTCTTTTTACATTCAGTTCACTGCCCAAAGAAACAATACAATGTTAATTCAACTTGGATGACATTTATTATGGCAGAGAGAGAAAAGATTTCTTTCCTTCTTCCCAACAAACACCTCAGGTTATCTGATTTTTCAGAGATTGACTACCAGTGAGGGTTACTTATCCCAGTTCTCCTCCCTAAATTCCCAAGTCCCCAGCCAACAACAGCTGTGTGTCAACTGCTTCCAACTCAAGAACAAAGAATATGGCTCCCTGTGTTACACTAAAGAATCCTCTCTCCCCCTGAAAATATTTACCCACTAAGCCCCAGAGCCTTATTACCTTATGTGGCAACAATATTACCTTATGTGGCAACAATATTACTTTATGTGGCAAAAGAGATTTACACTTGTGATTAACGATCTTAAGACTGGGAGATCAGCCTGGATTATCCTCATGGAACCTACATGTAATCACAAGGGACCTTAGAAGGAGGCAGCAAGCAGGTCAAAGAGAAGCAGGCCCTGTGGTGCCAGCAGCGGGGACCCGTGTGATACAGCCACAGCCAAGGAAGGTGGGCAGCCTCTGGAAGAAACCAGCCTTGCTGACACCATGACTTTAGCCCAGTGAAAACAACTATGGCTTTTGGCTTCAGAACTTTCAGAAAATACATAAACATGTATAAACCACCAAAGTTATGGTACTTCGTTACAGTAGCAATGGGAAACCAATATATTCTCCTTTAAACAGTCTTTGAAGTGTGAAAAAGTTGGCTTAAAGCTCAAGATTCAGAAAACTAAGATCATGGCATCCGGTCCCATCACTTCATGGGAAATAGATGGGGAAACAGTGGAAACAGTGTCAGACTTTATTTTTGGAGGCTCCNGTGAAAGTGGAGAGTGAAAAAGTTGGTTTAAAGCTCAACATTCAGAAAACGAAGATCATGGCATCTGGTCCCATCACTTCATGGGAAATAGATGGGGAAACAGTGGAAACAGTGTCAGACTTTATTTTTGGGGGCTCCAAAATTATTGCAAATGGTGCCTGCAGCCATGAAATTAAAACACGCTTACTTCTTGGAAGGAAAATTATGACCAACCTAGACAGCATATTGAAAAACAGAGACATTACTTTGCCAACAAAGGTCCATCTAGTCAGGGCTACGGTTTTTCCAGTGGTCGTGTATGCCTGTGATAGTTGGACTGTAAAGAAGGCTTAGCACCGAAGAATTGATGCTTTTGAACTGTGGTGTTGGAGAAGACTCTTGAGAATCCCTTGAACTGTGAGGAGGTCCAACCAGTCCATCCTAAAGGAGATCAGCCCTGGGTGTTCTTTGGAAGGACTGATGTTAAAGCTGAAACTCCAATACTTTGGCCACCTCATGTGAAGAGTTGACTCATTGGAAAAGACTCTGATGCTGGGAGGGATTGAGGGCAGGAGGAGAAGGGGACGACAGAGGATGAGATGGCTGAATGGCATCACCGACTCGATGGATGTGAGTCTGAGTGAACTCCGGGAGTTGGTGATGGACAAGGAGGCCTGGTGTGCTGCGATTCATGGGGTTGCAAAGAGTCGGACACGACTGAGCGACTGAACTGAACTGAAAGATAGCACCTGAGTGTTAACAAAAACCTGCAGCTTAGAAAGTCAAATCCTTAGAAGGATATAGAACAGATCGTTAACCATTACCTCATGCTCTCATGTCCTTGCTAGTCAGTCCATGTCTATACCATTGTCTCGAAGCAACTACTGTTTAATATCCTTCCTAGATAATTACTTTGTATATTCTAGAACTTCATACAAATAAAGTCATACATTGTATAACTCTCATTTTGCTTGAGTTAAGATTGCTCTTTCTTGCTCTATTTTCAAGACTCAATGTTTTTGTGTTCATTAATAGTTCTTTCCTTTTTTTTGTCTTCTGTTGTATAGATTACTGTATTTTGCTTATCCATTCTCCAGTTGATAGACATTTTAAACCCTAGCCGCTCTATTTTCTCTTTTTAGTCAATTTCCAATGTGGCCAACAGGAAAGTTTCTGTTCATTCTCCTCAGCACTTATGCCAAATCTGTGTCACTCACTTCAAACCTATATTTCATTTCACCTTTATTCCATATTTGACCCTTACTCCCCTCAACCTCAGTCTGTCCTCCTTTCCTGAAAATCACTCGGCATTTTGTGCACACTGTTGTGGTCTGCTACATCTCAGACGAGTCCTTCTCAGTTTCCTTTCTTGCATCTTCTTCTTCCTGGTGCTTCTTAGCAGTCTGTTTCTGTTCTTTTTGATTCTACATGCTTCCCCTGGATAATTTCATCTCACTGATTTTAACTGTTAAACATGCTGATGACTCCTAAATCCAAATCTATAGCCTTGGCATCTTTCTGGTAAGTTCCAAATCTGTGTAACAAGCAGCCATTGGATATCCTAACCTGAATTTGTCTCAGTACGTCAACATATCTAAAATTGATTTTCTCCTTGCTCATTTTTTTTAAAATTCCTGAAAGGCATATTCCTCCTTCATTGACCTAAGCTCCCACATCCAGTCAGTTGTAGATTCTGCTGCTTTTATTTAACTAATTTCGTAACTGTCTGATTCTCACTGCCTTATCTGGTTTTAGTTATGTTTCATCAGATGTCTCTGCTCTCAGTTTTGTACAGCTCAAATGTCTTCCATACTCCTTTTAGTCCTCTTTCTAATTAACTTGTATGTGGGGTGAGTGCTTAGTCATGTACAACTCATTGAGACCCCATGGACTATATATATAGCCCACCAGGCTCCTCTGTCCATGGAATTTTCCAGGCAAGAATATTAGAGTGGGTTGCCATTTCCTTCTCCAGGGGATCTTTCCGTCCCCAGGATCAAACCCCCGTTTCTTGAATCTTCTGCATTAGCAGACAGGTTCTTAACCAGTTGAGCCACCAGGGAAGCTGTTAACTTGAGTAAGGGCTATATGAATATATTTAGTCAACAGTTATCAATTCAGCAAATATTTAGTCAACAGTCATCCATTCAGTAAATATTAATTGGATGTCTTCCACGTGCTAGACACTATTCCAGATAGTGAAAATGAGTAGTGAACAAAACGTTGTCTGTTCTTATGGATCTGCAGTTCTAGTGATGGTTGTAATGGTAGGATATAAATAAATAGATAATGTCAGATAGCAGTGAATGCCAATAAGAAAGAATAGAGCTAGGTGATGTGATACACTCTGGAGACATTAGGGAAGTCCTTTTTAATCAGGAGGCAGTGGAACAGGGACGTGAATGAAATGAGAGAACAAATGATACAGGTATCTAGGGAAGATCAGTCCAGGCAGAAGAAGGAGAGCAACACGTGCAGAGGCTCTGAAGTGGAGGCGTGCTATTTATATTCACACAACAGCAGGGACAGCACAGAGGCTAGAGCCATATGAGTAAGGGAGAAGGGAAGGAAATACGGTCAGAAAGCACTGGGGCTGGGGGTGTCTTTAGAGCTCCTTTATGGAATTTGGATTTGCTTCTGAGTGAGTTAGAAGATTTTGAGCTGAAGAGACATGATCATGAGCACAGGGGAGGCATGTCTTTAAAGGGTCACTCTGGTTCAAGGATCACTCTGGTTCTTGTGTACAAATGGAGATGAACTGGAAGCCACTCCAGAAATCCAAGGATGAGGTACTAATAGCTCAAACTGGGTGGACGCCTTTGAGGACGTGGAAAGTGGTCAGACTTTAGATACGTTGCCAAGTCAAATGACAGGAAGTGCCGGTAGGTTGTGAGGTGGAAATGACAGAAGCAGTTTCAAGGAGGACCCCACGGGTTTCGGCCTGAGCAACTAGAAGAATGCGATTACCATTTGTGAAAATGGAGAAACTAAGGAGTGGAAATCAAGAGTTTGGTTTTGGAAGGATTAAAAAGTAAGGAGTGTGTATATGGTGAGTTGGCAGTTGGATGTACAGATACATCCATTGATATGTTTATATCAGTGTTTATGCACACACATATTTCTGAAAGTGCTTACCTCTTGTGCTTACAGTTCATGCACTCTTCGTGCCCCAGCAATACTAAACACACCCTGTTTGAACCTCTGTGCCTTTGCTTGCATTTTCTGTTAGAATACTGATTGCCATACTGCCAGTACTGGCAAATACTGATTCAAAAATCCTTTGTTGAGGGACCGACATGAAGTCTTCCATAATTTTGATTGCTTCATAAAGTCATGCTGCTGTATCTTGTATTGTGTTTACAAGTTTGTGCCTTCTTTTGGACTCAAGGACAGAGTGTTTTTTAGATGTTTTTCTCTTAAAGCCCTGGCTTACTGCAGAGTTCTAGTAAATGCCTCTGTGCAATAAGTTTCTGTCGTTTGGTTTTATAATCTAAGGCTTGTGAAGAAAATAGTTTGTATTAATCAGCTTCAGTATAAGGTTATACAGGTATTTGGCAAACTTAATATCAATGATAGTTTATTGAGATTAATCAGCTTCAGTATAAGCTTATACAGGTATTTGGCAAACAATATCAGTGACAGTTTCTTGGAAACTATTTGATCCATGTAACTACTGAATATCTCATTGATGGGAGTCTGAAGCCAGAAACTGATGCTGCCAAGAAAACTGAAAATGCAGGAATTTCATGAGAACAGTACTTCCAATCATGTGAGAGTGTCTGCAGCAGGTCCCTGTTTTTTCTGTACTGTGCATGTGATGCTTTCTCAAGTCTGGAAAATTGTCAAAATGCAGATTTCTTGGGCCCTAACACAGGCATAATAAAATAGAATTTGAGGTGGTGAAGAATGTCTCATACTCTCCTACCCTCGCCCCATGTCCGTAAGTTTCTTCTCTATGTCTGTTTCTCCATTGTTGCCCTATAAATAAATTCTTCAGTACTATTTTTCTAGATTCCACATATATGCATTAGAATACAATATTTATCTTTCTCTTTCTGACTCACTTCACTCTGTATAATAGGTTCTATTCATCCACCTCATCAGAACTGACTCAAATGCCTTCCTTTTGATGGCTGAGTAATATTCCATTGTGTATATGTACAATATTCCATTGTGTATATGTATTCTTTATCTATTCATCTGTCAGTGGCCATCTAGGTTGCCTCCATGTTCTAGTTATTGTAAATAGTGCTGCAATGAACAATGGGATACATGGGTCTTTTTCAACTTTGGTTTCCTCCGGGTATATGCCTAGGAGTGGAATTGCTGGGGCTTATGGTGGTTTTATTCCTAGTTTTTTAAGGAATCTCCATACCATCTTCTGTATTGGCTGTATCAGTTTACATTCCCATCAACAGTGCAAGAGCGTTCCCTTTCCTCCACACCCTCTCCAGCATTTGTTGTTTGTAGATTTTTTGATGATGGCCATTCTGACTGGTGTGAGGTGATATCTCATCGTGGTTTTGATTTGCATTTCTCTAATAATGAGCGAAGTTGAGCATCTTTTCATGTGTTTGTTAGCCATCTGTAGGTCTTCTTTGGAGAAATGTCTGTTTAGGTCTTTTTCCCACTTTTTGGTTGGGTTGTTGATTTTTCTGGCATTGAGTTGTATGAACTGCTTGTATATTTTAGAAATTAATCCTTTGTCAGTTGTTTCATTTGCTATTATTTTCTCCCATCCTGAGGGCTGTCTTTTCACCTTGCTTATCATTTCCTTTGCTGTGCAAAAGCTTTCACTTTAATCAGGTCCCACTTGTTTACCTTGTTTTTATTTCCATTACTCTAGGAGGTGGGTCATAGAGGATCTTGTTTTATGTCATCGACTGTTCTGCCTGTTTTCCTCTAAGAATTTTAATAGTTTCTGGTCTTACATTTAGGTTTTTAATCCATTTTGAGTTTATCTTTGTGTAGGTGTTAGGAAGTATTCTAATTTCATTCTTTTACATGTAGCTGTCCAATTTTCCCAGCACCATTGATTGAAGAGCCTATCCTGCCCCATTGTAAATTCTTGCCTCCTTTGTCAAAAATAAGGTACCCATAGGTGCATGGGTTTATTTCTGGGCTTTCTGTATGTTCTGTTGGTCTATATTTCTGTTTTTGTGCTAGTGCCATACTATCTTGATGACTGTAGCTTTGTAGTATAATCTGAAGTCAGGGAGATTGCTTCTTCCAATTCCATTCTTTCTCAAGACTGCTTTGACTATTTGGGATCTTTTGTGTTTCCATACGAATTGTGAAATTTTTTGTTCTAGTTCAGCGAAAAATGCCATTGGTAATTTGATAGGGATTGCATCGAATCTGTAGATTGCATTTGGTAGTATAGTCATTTTCACAGTTTTGATGCTTCCTACCCAGAAACATGGAATATCTCTCCATCTGTTTATGTCATCTTTGATATCTTTCATCAGTGTCTTATAATATTCTGTATACAGTTCTTTTGTCTCCTTCAGTTCAGTCGCTCAGTCGTGTCCGACTCTTTGCGACCCCATGAATCACAGCACGCCAGTCCTCCCTGTCCATCACCAACTCCCGGAGTTCACTCAGACTCACGTCCATCCTGTCAGTGATGCCATCCAGCCGTCTCATCCTCTGTCGTCCCTTTCTCCTCCTGCCCTCAATCCTTCCCAGCATCAGAGTCTTTTCCAATGAGTCAACTCTTCACATGAGGTGGCCAAAGTACTGGAGTTTCAGCTTTAGCATCATTCCTTCCAAAGAAATCCCAGGGCTGATCTCCTTCAGAATGGACTGGTTGGATCTCCTCACAGTCCAAGGGACTCTCAAGAGTCTTCTCCAACACCACAGTTCAAAAGCATCAATTCTTTGGCCTGTCTCTTATACACATCTAGATGTGTATAAGAGACAGCTGTATATGGTGAATAAAACTTTTGATGATCATCAGCTAAACAACTCCCAATCAATACAATCAATCAATATAATTTTTCTCATCTTCATATCCAACTTGAAAGTAAGCCTGAGCATTTTATTTATTTATTTATTTTTGCCCCATGGATTATAGCCCACCAGGCTCCTCTGTCCTTGGGATTCTCTAGGCAAGAATACTGGAGTGGGTTGCCATTCCCTTTTCCAGGGGATCTTCTAGACTCAGAGATCAAACCTCGGTCTCCTGCATTGCAGGCAGATTTTTTTAGTCATCTGAGCCACCAGGGAAGCCCTCATAAATAAGTAAATATAAATACATCCAGGCCTTTCAGTTTCTCCTTGCAAATGTTAAGAGCTTGAAAGTCATTATGATAATCTTTGTAGGACACAGCTCAAAAAGCTGAAAATCAGCAACTTTTTGGACCTGTTGTAGAACTGACATTGAAGGAAAACTGACACTCCAGACAGATGTATGCAGAGAGATACAGCCACTATGATCTACTTACCTGGAGTGAATTCACTGGAGCCTTTCACGCTTAAATGGTCATTTTGATGAACTGTGAAGTCTGAGTATGGACTTGTTACTAGGGTAAGGAACATCTTGGAATAACAGTCATTGGGAACCCCCACGCTTTTGATAGTGTACTGCCAGGAACACCATCTAGTTCTCTTTGAAGAGCAGAGGTTCTCCTGGGTCCCTGACCAGAGGAGGGGCCAGGTAACTACTCTGAAATAGTCCCCAGGCATTCTCCTAAACCAAGGCCAACTCAGCAAAGGAAAGGTTTATCAGAACCTTATCCCAACACAGAGGGAAGGAATTGTCTTATCCTGGCTCCCTTTAGCCTTCTTGTCTCATAGAAAGGGTGAGAAAGCAAAGAAATACTTGAAATGATCACAGTACAGGGGCACGAGCCCATTAAAGTACAAAGACTTAAATCATAATATTTTATAACACTTCCTCTCCCCACCTTTCCACATCAACATGGTGCCCAGGTGACACTAGTTGTAAAGCATCTACCTGCCAATGCAGGAGACATAAGAGACGTGGGTTCAATCCCTGGGTTGGAAAGATCTCCTGGAGGAGGGCATAGCAATCCACTCGAGTATTCTTGCCTGGAGAATCCCATGGACAGAGGAGCCTGGCGGGCCACCATCCATAGGGTCACAAAGAGTCAGATACAAATGAAGCGACTGAGCATGCTTGGAGCTAAAGAAATTGTAACATGCAGATGAAAGTTCTTAGGGAAGCACTAGCATGTAGTAGAGATGTTAGATGTTTAGTGCTATGAACTGAATATGTTTATTGTAGCTCCAGCTCCTTTGTGTTAATAGTAAACAACTGTGATCATAATATTTCCTTACTAAAAAAATATCCATTACTCTTCCATATTGATAAAATACTTTAAAAATACTTATCTTTATCTACTTAACATGCTGGGTCTTTGTTGTGGCACTCAGGATTGGCATGTGGGATCCAATTCCCCCACCAGGGGTCGAAGTTGGGCCCTCTGCATGGGTAGGGTGGAATCTTAACCACTAGACCACCAGGGAGGCCCCTACAAAACAATTTAAAAACACTTTTAAAAGTTCTTTTCTTCATCATTCCAATCTGGGCCAGATGAATCTATATAAAATGACATCAACATGCAAGAGAAAGGAGCCGTGTTTATTTAATTCAAGTGTTCCAATAGCCAGTCTCAGCTGCTTTACGCTGAAGATCAGAAGACAGAAAAAGAGAAGTAGAACACCCTTGATGGTTTCCTCAAGGAAAGCAGAAATCACAGGAGTTTCCCAATGTAGCTCTTTTCAGAGGAAAATGAGTTTCGTCAAAGAGGTTTGTAAAAGCACACATCCAGATATAGAGATATCCAGATCCTCTGATATTCACATGCATCTTGTAAAACGTTCCACAGTTTGGAATACTTCTTTTGCAAAACATATTTTCCCCTCAAAATGCCCCTAGGGGGGTGCATGACATGAATATTTAGGAAACATTGCCAGGATGTGTGGTCCATGACAAGCAAGGAAGATGATTTTANACTTCAGCTTTATTCTAAAACGCGCTTTAAGCTGAATGTCCAGGATAACTATTCAGCTGTGTCTCAGGCGTACAGTGTTAGAGCTGAACACCTGTGTACACTATAGAGTCATCACTGCTGACTGTACTCCCACAGATACAGCTGCCATCCATCACCAGACAGTTGACTGCCATTGCCCACTCTGCCCACCTGCCAACCATTTTCCCGTCTTGGCAGCCACCAATCCAGTCTCTGTATCTATGAGTTTGCTTTTTATTTTGTTTTATTTATGTGTGAGTTTGCTTTGTTTTTGAATCCCACATAGGTGTGAAATCATACAGTCCGTGTCTGTCTCTGTCTGATTTATTTCACTGACCATAATGTCCTCAAAGATCTTGGCAGCCACCAATCCAGTCTCTGTATCTATGAGTTTGCTTTTTATTTTGTTTTATTTATGTGTGAGTTTGCTTTGTTTTTGAATCCCACATAGGTGTGAAATCATACAGTCCGTGTCTGTCTCTGTCTGATTTATTTCACTGACCATAATGTCCTCAAAGTCCATCCATGCTGTCAGGAATGGCAGAAGTTCACTCCTTTATATGACTGCTATTTCATTGTGAATATACATTTACACACACTGTATCTCCTTTATCCACTCAACCGTCAGTGGTCACTGAGGTTGTTTCCATATCTTGGCTACTGTGAATAATGCCACAATGAACACATGTGTATATATCTTTCTGAACTATTGTTTTCATGTTCTTTGGATAAATAACCAGGAGTGAAATAGCTGGGTCATATGGTAGTTCTCTTCTTCATTTTTTGAGGCATATTCATACCATTTTCCATAGTGGCTGCACCAATTTACAGTACCATGTTCTTGGCAGACAAAGATGGAGAAGCTCTCTACAGTCAGCAAAAAGAAGACTTGGAATGGATACTGGCTCAGATCATGAGCTCCTTATTGTAAAATTCAGGCATAAATCTAAGAAAGTAGGGAAAACCAGCTGGCCATTCAAGTATGATCTAAATCAAATCCTTTATGATTACACAGTACAGGTGATGAATAGATTCAAAGGATTGGATCTGATAGCATGCCTGAAGAAGTGTGGACAGAAATCCATGACATTGTACAAGAAGCAATGAGCAAAACCATCCCAAAGAAAAAGAATGCAGGAAGGCAAAGTGCTTGTCTGAGGAGGCTTTACAAAGAGCTGAGGAAAGAAGAGAGACAAACGGCAGGGGAGAAAGGGAAAGACATACCCAGCTAAATGCAGAGTTCCAGGGAACAGCAAGGAAAGATAAGAAAGCTTTCATAAATCCACAGTTCAAATAGAGGGAAAAAAATAGAATGAGGAAGACTAGAAATCTCTTCAAGAAACCTGGAGCTATCAAGGGAACATTTCATGCAAGGGTGGCCACAATAAAGGACAGAAGAAGATATTAAGAAGAGATGGCAAGAATACACAGAAGAACTGTACAAACAAGGTCTTAATGACCCAGATAACCAGGAGGGCGGAGTTACTCACCTAGAGCCAGACATCCTGGAGTGTGAAGTCAAGTGGGCCTTGGGAAGCATTACAGCCAACAAAGCCAGTGGCAGTGAGGGAATTCTCGCTCTATTTAAAACCTTAGTAGGTGATGCTGTTAAAGTGTTGCACTCAATATGTCAGCAAATTTGGAAAATTCAGCAGTGGCCATAGGACTGGAAAAGGCCAGTTTCCATTCGACTCCCAAAGAAGGGCAATGCCAAAGAATGTTCAATCTCTTAACTAATTATTGTAATAGTATAGTCAGTTTTGTATAGTTAATTTTACTCTTTTTGTCCTTGAGTTATATGTTTGCCTTGCAAGTGATGATTTATTATCTTTATCATGATCTATTTTTTCCAGTCAGATTTTTACGTTCACGTGTTCACCGTTTCTTTCAGTTTAAAAAAGACCCTTTCAACATTGTTGGGCCAGTTTAATAGTAGTGAACTTTCTTAGCTTTTGTTTGTCTGGGAAACTTTTAAACTTTCCTTCAATTCTGAGTAATAACCTTGGTGGGTAGAGAATTCCTGACTCAGAAGTCGTTTTGTTTTTTATTTTAATATCTGAAACTCTCTGAGCTTCCTGGACCTGAATGACAGTTTCCTTCCCAGGTTAGGGGACTTTTCAGCTGTTACTTCTTAAAAGAATTTTTCTTTCTCTTGTCCTTCAGGAACCCCAATAATGTGAATATTCTGCTTGCTGGTGTCCCAAAGGCCCCTTAGAGTGTCTTCACTGTTTTAAATTCCGTTTTCATTTCGCTGCTCCATCTGGGTGAGTTCCATTGTCTTGTCTTCCGGCTCATTGATTCATTCCTCTGCCTCATCCAATCTGCCGCTGAACCGCTCTGGGGTAATTTTCAGCTCAGTTATAACTTCTGTCTGCATGAGCTTGCATTTTCTGTCTCTCTGTTGAAGTTCTCGCTGTGTCTGTCCATTCATTTCCCGAGTTCAATGGGCATCTTTATGACCTGACTTTTAGCATCATTCCAGGTAGATTCTGTGTCTCAGGTTTTGTTAGTTCTTTTCCCGAGGTTTTGTCTCGCTCTTTTGATGGNTGTCCATTCATTTCCCGAGTTCAATGGGCATCTTTATGACCTGACTTTTAGCATCATTCCAGGTAGATTGTGTGTCTCAGGTTTTGTTAGTTCTTTTCCCGAGGTTTTGTCTCGCTCTTTTGATGGGGACCTATTTTTGTGTCCCCTCGTTTTGCCTCACTCTCTGTTTTCTGTTCTTGTGTCCTGGGTAGGTCAGCTGCCTCTCCCAGATTTGAAGGGGTAGCCTTGTGTGGGATGTGCTGTGGGGCTCAGATGTGGGCTGGCACCTGAGCTGATGCTTGGGTGCTCTCTCCCACGTGGGCTGCATGCCCCTTCTTGACAGGGCAGGGCTAAGCTGCTGCCTCGGGGCGCTGGTGGCCAGGGATGGCTGCTGACCCGGCAGACTCAGTGCGGCCCAGACACAGCAACGGCAGAGCTGGATCTCAGAACTGCGATGGGACCTAGCCACAGGAGCAGCCAGCTGCTGGCGGACGGGGTTATTGCCCAGTCAGCTGTGAATCCTGTCTGGGTTGCAGTGGTAGAGGCGGCTTTCTGGCAGTGTGCTTCTGGTACTAACAGATTTGATGAAGGTTTACAAAACGGAATCTGCCCTGCCATTAGCAAGGTGGCTCTGGCTGGTTTTGAGAGAGTTGAAGCTTAGGGCCCTTTAAGGAGGAGGTGAACCTTCTCACTCATGCGTTCCTTAAGCCTCGTGCAACAATGGATCTTGCAGGAAAGCTGATCTTTCTTTAGGTCCGAAACTAATGAATACACAGCACAAAGTATTACTCATGGAAATGCTTTTCTTAGGCTCTATATTAATGCTTATAATTGTTACAAATCTTTCCTGGGAACCTGCTTCTCAAGACTTGCACCCCTGATGACACAGCAGATCTCTCACCCAGAGGCCTCGCCCGGAGCCCATTCTCCCTGGCTAATCTTGTGCCAAAATTACCTCAGGATGTGTGCCTTGGGAAAGGGTCTGGTGGAATTTTACAGCCCTCGAGATAGTCTTTTCATCTGTTCTCAGCGGCCAGTTGAGAAGTATATAATGCCCTGCTTAAACTAGAGAGGGTGGGTACCCTTTCTTCCCTCTGCTGATGTCTGTGTCAGAAACATTCTTGGTCCTGTCTCATTAAATAAAATTTCACTGCATGAAGCTCTGCGTGACTGAGACCCATCTTTGGTCCCAGAGTTAAATCTTCTGCTTTGGAGACCGTGAATTCAGCACCTACTGCCATCAGCCACCAGTGTCTCAGCCTCCAGAGAGAGCACCCTGAATGGTGTCTGCCTCTCTAACATACACTCCAAAGTTAGTAAGTGGATCTCCTTTACTTACAGCCTGAAATGACCAATGTAATGTCTCTGTGATGGTTTTGGAGTCAAGTGAGTCTGTGTGCAAGCCCTTTAAAAGTGAGTTTTCCAACCCCTGTAGGTTTAATAGTTTTCCTGAATTTCCCTTTGATTTTCAAAGCCAGGTGTGTTGGAAGCTCATTTCTCCTGTGCAGGGTCTAAGGCTTGGGATGCCTGAAAAGTGAAAATGTAAGTCACTCAGCCATGTCCAGCTCTTTGCGACCCCATGGACTATACCGTCCATGGAATTCTCCAGGCCAGAATACTGGAGTGGGTAGCCTTTCCCTTCTCCAGGGGATCTTCCCAAACCAGGGATCGTACCCAGGTCTCCCACATTGCAGGTGGATTCTTTACCAGCTGAGCCTCCAAAAACACTGAAGTGAGTAGCCTATCCCTGCTCCAGGGAATATTTCCGACCCAGGAATCGAACCAGGGTCTCCTGCATTGCACATGGATTTTTTACCAGCTGAGCTATCAGGGAAGCCCAAGAATACTGGAGTGGGTAGTCTATCCCTTCTCCAGTGATTCTTCCTGGCCCAGGAATCAAACCAGAGTCTCCTGCATTGCACACAGATTCTTTACCAACTGAGCTATGAGGGAAGCCTTTGGGATGCCTGATGTGGAGCTCAAATCTCTTGCTTCTGAGGGAGATAATCACACCTTTGAGATCTTTCCTGACTGTGGATCACTGGGGCTTGGATACTGTTTTACCCTCGGCATGACCATGTCTCAGTTTTTCCTGTCCATCTCAGCGATATCATTTTACCCTCTCTTGTGGAGTCTCTGTTTATCTACTTGTTATGTCCCCTTTCAGAGGGAATTATTCCACATGCAGCTGTAGGCTTGCTGTGTCTATGGGAGAACATGAGTTCAGGATCTTCCTAGATCACCGTCTTGAGCATACCTCTTGGGCCAAATTTGATATTTAAGTGTCTTTGGAACACACGTATGCCTATTTTCAGGGAACAATGGTATTTCAACTTATAAATAAAATGGTTGGCTTGATTTTCTATTTAAGATATGACTATTTAAGAAGTGACTATTTCAAACATGGCGGGTAAAGACTATCAAAAACAACACGAAATCTCATCTTTTAAGTTTCCTGGAAGGCTTTATGGGAAAACGACTATGTAATTTTTTCCCAAAGACTGGATGATGAAGACTTAATGAAGCTTAAACTGTTCTTTCTGTATCTTTATGTCTAGTTCTTACTCTTCTTCTTTTTTTTCCTTCCATTAACCAAATGCTACAACCAGGAAACATAATCTGTCTGGGACAGTTATCACATGCTCACCATGTTCCTCCAAAGAATTCGGTCTCCTCAGTGGTATGTCATATATAACTCTAGTAAATGGATTTTGAGTCAGTTGTGCTGGTCTTCAGTTCAGTTCAGTTCAGTCGCTCAGTCATGTCCAACTCTTTGCGACCCCATGAATCACAGCACGCCAGGCCTCCCTGTCCATCACCAGCTCCCAGAATTCACTCAGACTCACGTCCATCGAGTCGGTGATGCCATCCAGCCATCTCATCCTCTGTCGTCCCCTTCTCCTCCTGCCCCCAGTCCCTCCCAGCATCTGGGTCTTTTCCAATGAGTCAACTCTGCATGAGGTGGCCAAAGGACTGGAGTTTCACTTCAGCATCAGTCCTTTCAATGAATGCCCAGGACTGATCTCCTTTAGGATGGATTGGTTGGATCTCCTTGGAGTCCATGGGACTCTCAAGAGTCTTCTCCAACACCACAGTTCAAAAGCATCAATTCTTCGGCGCTCAGCTTTCTTCACAGTCCANGCTGAGCCTCCAAAAACACTGAAGTGAGTAGCCTATCCCTGCTCCAGGGAATATTTCCGACCCAGGAATCGAACCAGGGTCTCCTGCATTGCACATGGATTTTTTACCAGCTGAGCTATCAGGGAAGCCCAAGAATACTGGAGTGGGTAGTCTATCCCTTCTCCAGTGATTCTTCCTGGCCCAGGAATCAAACCAGAGTCTCCTGCATTGCACACAGATTCTTTACCAACTGAGCTATGAGGGAAGCCTTTGGGATGCCTGATGTGGAGCTCAAATCTCTTGCTTCTGAGGGAGATAATCACACCTTTGAGATCTTTCCTGACTGTGGATCACTGGGGCTTGGATACTGTTTTACCCTCGGCATGACCATGTCTCAGTTTTTCCTGTCCATCTCAGCGATATCATTTTACCCTCTCTTGTGGAGTCTCTGTTTATCTACTTGTTATGTCCCTTTCAGAGGGAATTATTCCACATGCAGCTGTAGGCTTGCTGTGTCTATGGGAGAACATGAGTTCAGGATCTTCCTAGATCACCGTCTTGAGCATACCTCTTGGGCCAAATTTGATATTTAAGTGTCTTTGGAACACACGTATGCCTATTTTCAGGGAACAATGGTATTTCAACTTATAAATAAAATGGTTGGCTTGATTTTCTATTTAAGATATGACTATTTAAGAAGTGACTATTTCAAACATGGCGGGTAAAGACTGTCAAAAACAACACGAAATCTCATCTTTTAAGTTTCCTGGAAGGCTTTATGGGAAAACGACTATGTAATTTTTTCCCAAAGACTGAATGATGAAGACTTAATGAAGCTTAAACTGTTCTTTCTGTATCTTTATGTCTAGTTCTTACTCTTCTTCTTTTTTTTCCTTCCATTAACCAAATGCTACAACCAGGAAACATAATCTGTCTGGGACAGTTATCACATGCTCACCATGTTCCTCCAAAGAATTCGGTCTCCTCAGTGGTATGTCATATATAACTCTAGTAAATGGATTTTGAGTCAGTTGTGCTGGTCTTCAGTTCAGTTCAGTTCAGTCGCTCAGTCATGTCCAACTCTTTGCGACCCCATGAATCACAGCACGCCAGGCCTCCCTGTCCATCACCAGCTCCCAGAATTCACTCAGACTCACGTCCATCGAGTCGGTGATGCCATCCAGCCATCTCATCCTCTGTTGTCCCCTTCTCCTCCTGCCCCCAGTCCCTCCCAGCATCTGGGTCTTTTCCAATGAGTCAACTCTGCATGAGGTGGCCAAAGGACTGGAGTTTCACTTCAGCATCAGTCCTTTCAATGAATGCCCAGGACTGATCTCCTTTAGGATGGATTGGTTGGATCTCCTTGGAGTCCATGGGACTCTCAAGAGTCTTCTCCAACACCACAGTTCAAAAGCATCAATTCTTCGGCGCTCAGCTTTCTTCACAGTCCAACTCTCACGTCCATATGTGACCACTGGAAAAACCATAGCCTTGACTAGATGGACCTTTGTTGGCAGNCCAATGAGTCAACTCTGCATGAGGTGGCCAAAGGACTGGAGTTTCACTTCAGCATCAGTCCTTTCAATGAATGCCCAGGACTGATCTCCTTTAGGATGGATTGGTTGGATCTCCTTGGAGTCCATGGGACTCTCAAGAGTCTTCTCCAACACCACAGTTCAAAAGCATCAATTCTTCGGCGCTCAGCTTTCTTCACAGTCCAACTCTCACGTCCATATGTGACCACTGGAAAAACCATAGCCTTGACTAGATGGACCTTTGTTGGCAGAGTAATGTCTCTGCTTTTCAATATGCTGTCTAGGTTGGTCATAACTTTCTTTCCAAGACAATGTTCAGAGAGTCTAGACATCCAGGGTAACTGAAGGAGGTCATATGGGCCATGGTGTAATAAGCTGTGTTATAACTTCCACCACATTGTCAACCAGACGTGAAGTGCCGTTGCAAGCTGCTTCACTAGGTTCTTGCCCAGAGGACATCAGATTTTCTTTTAGTTTGAAACCCAGTGTTTTACTCCTTTCAAACTCTCCCCACCAGTTAAAATAAGAAAGGTCCTGATGGGATCATTTGCAGTTCGTGGAACCTCACTTTGCTTTGTTAACTATTTCCAGTATATCTCTTTTTTAGTGTAGTTTATGTTTCCCGAAGCCTCACCCACCAACCTGTAAGGACAAATTAAGTCACTGATTTCTTGATTGGATCTGCTGGAATAAGATTCTCTACACTCTGAACCCAAATGAAACCTCAGCACCCCATTCATCCTTGGAGTCCTCTAGGTTTATCATAGCTTTTCTTCCAAGGAGCCAAGTGTCTTTTAATTTCATGGCTGTGTCACTGTCTGCAGTGATTTTGGAGCCCAAGAATACAAAGCCTGCCAGTTTCCTAGACAGCGTGTGAGACAGCAGAGACATCACTTTGCTGACAAAGGTCTGTATAGTCAAAGCTATGGTTTTTCCAGTAATTGTATATGGATGTGAGAGTTGGACCATGAAAAAGGCTGAGCACCAAAGAATTGATGCTTTTTAACTGCAGTGTTGGAGAAGACTCTAGAGAGTCCCTTGGACTCCTAGGAAACCAAATCAGTCCATCCTAAAGGAAATCAACCCTATATAGTCATTGGAAGGACTGATGCTGAAGCTGAAACTCCAAACCTTTGGCTACCTGATGAGAAGAGCTGACTCACTGGAAAAGACACTGATGCTGGGAAAAACTGAGAGCAGGAGGAGAAGGGTGTGTAATTATGTAGTTGGTATTATACTATATCTATTACTATCCAATTTAACCTTTTTGCTTAGTTATCTTTTTGAGACTTATCTGTGTTGATGCATATAGTTCTGTTTATATTCTATTGTATGACAATGAATTTGTCCATTTTCCTGGTTGGGTGATATTTGTTTCCAACTTTTAGCTATTAACCACTGAAAATAATGCTTCAATAATTATTTTTTCCTTCTAATGGAATTTAAAGCAATTATAGTGTGGAAAACTTAAAATAAGGAGGCATTCTTCAGAGACTATGGTTATGGTTGTTGCTGAAGGTTAGAGTACTTGGGGTTGGGGTAAGAGAAGGGTGGTAAGAAAGAATTGTTTTCCTAGAATATCCCCTCCTTTCTTGTACCTTCTTCCTGACTCTAAAAACTTTTGCCTCCCCTCTTTCTGCCACCAAGACTCTCCCAAGTATCCACGAGAGCCAACCTAATCTCTTCTAGTAGAAATAGTCTGCATTTGGCATTTTCACCTCTATGAAGCTTTGAACAAGGTGGTATAAACCAACCAAATTTTATTTTTCTCATCCATGAAATTTAAAATAATATTAATAACTTAAGATTGTTATTGTGAAAAGTGAGAGATAATATCTGGGATCTTAAGGCAGATTAGACTCTTCCTAAAGAAAACTGGAGTATGTCCCCTCCTGTTGTATCTGGGGAGCTCTGTGACTTAGCACCTCTTAATATGATTTCTCTAGCAGGGCAATCAACTTTTTAAATGCAGACTTGTGCCTCCAAGAGCTTATTCCTGGATAAAGAAAGTTGAAGTCATCAGCCTCAAGGCCTGAGCCTGGAATTCCTGAGCCTGGGAATTCACCCAATTCTATTCGTCAAAGCAGGACTAGAGGACTGGAACAGTCTATTAACTGATCTCATCAATCATAAACGCTTTCCTTCCTTCAAACCTATTAATAATGTTCCACCTCATTTAGTGTAACAGACCTTTGCACATATTAGGCCCTGAAGGACTGTTTCCATGCCTACTTCTCTAAAGACATTTCATATTGGCTTCCCCTGTTCACTGTGCTTCAGTTTTCATTTCCATTCTTTTGCAGGAAGCAGACCACCCC
>SJYX01019447.1:351362-372863 GCA_006410675.1 Oreotragus oreotragus
GGTCAGTCATCCTACTTTGCTTACCAGATAGCAGCCACTTGAGGCATATTAGTAGCCCTCCCTTCAATCCTGCAAGGTAGGAATTCTTTTCCTCATTTTCCAGGTGGGGAAACAGACTGTCCGAGGTCAAGAAGCGTCCACAGTGTCATCTCAGCATTGAGTGGTAGAGCAGGTAATCGGACCCCTGAGTCTAGAGCTGATGGTGTTCCTGCCACCCGCATTGCCATTATGTTGACCCACTTCACGCAGGAGAGGGAAATACAGATCCACCATGACTTGCTCCGAACCCTGCAACCCAAAACTTTCTGCAAACCAAAAACTTTTCTGCAGAAATCTGCCCTGACTTGGCCTGAACTCATGTGTGAACAAAACTTGGCCTGAACTGATATGAAGCTAATTATACTCCTTACCTATGCCACTTGTTACGACGGGTCATGCATTTTGGTATAAAAATAGTAAAATGTTAAATTACAGGGTGCTTTTCCCCCCTTTCCTTGGTGGCTCAGAGGTTAAAGAGTTTGCCTCCAATGCGGGAAACCCGGGTTAGATCCCTGGGTCAGGAAGATCCCCTGGAGAAGGAAATGGCAACCCACTCCAATATTTTTGCCTGGAGAATCCCATGGACAGAGGAGCCTGGTAGGCTATAGTCCACGGGGTCACAAAGAGTCAGACAAGAGTGAGTGACTTCACTTTACTTCCTTTCCACCTCCTCAGTGCCCCATGAGGACATTATATATATATAGTATCTGCCCTGTAATGCTCCTATGAGATCTGAAAATTTCTAAACTCTGAAGCACATGCGGTCCCAGGAGTTTCCGATGAGCAACCGGGAATCTGTTATATTTGTGAGTGATCCTGTCGTCCACAAAGCTTTTACAAAATGGAAGGAATTTTTTCCTATCCTCTTCTCACACCCAAAGAGGACTTGAGGAAAGTTTCTAATGTGCCTTATTTTCTTGCTTTCTATAAAGCCACTTCATTCTGTGGTATCAAGGTATTAGCTGTACTTGATGTCAAGAGAAGTTTGCAGTTATTTGAGAAAAAAATTAATTTTAAAAATTAATAACATGTTAAGAGGGGGAGGTAAAGGCCAAAAATGTATACAGGATACACTAACTGTATTCTTTGAAAGAGAAAATCTGCAGTTTCTTTCATGTGTATTTATCAACTAGAAAAGTATAAGCAAAAGATAACTGCGGTTTGCTCTGTGATGACTGAGGGAGATTTTTTTTTCTTGTACCCTTTTATACCTTTAAGTTTAGAACCATGTGGACTTATCATCCACCAAGAAACTTAAAGTCATAAGTAATCATACCCATGAATGATTTTTCACAATGTGTGAGAGACTCGAGACCCAGGTGCCAAGTCAGCGGAGTTACAGTTCACAGCCTGGTGTCAGTCATCCACACGGCACACAGCTAATGGCCCGAGTTTTCCTTGCTTTCTCCCTTTCCCTTCAGGACAGGTGTTTCCGCTCATTTTCCATGCCTGAAGAGCACGTGCTGGCCTGTGTTTCTGCCTCATGCCAGCCTGCCCTCTCTGCCACTTCAGTCCCTGGACAGTATTCTTCTCTGGCCAGAGCTCTCAGCCCCTGGCCCAAGTGGTCATCTGAGCCAGGGCAGGATCAGAAGGTCCTGAACAGGAGGCTGGGCAAAGCTGGCGGGCAGGGGTGGTCAGAGCAGGCCCGCGGGTCTCGGCAGGCAGCAGTCGGGCTGTGACAGGCAGCTCCAGACAAGGGCAAGGGCCGGGCGTGGCTCAGGAACAGGGACTGAGGTGCAGAGGGCAAAGCCACTGTGGTTGGCACCCACGGAACTGAAGCTGGGGTGCAAGTGTCGGCTTGACGTTCAAGCTGGGCACGTAGAACAGAGTTCAATTTCCAGAAAAGACAGGCTCATACGTGTTTATGCCAGAATGGAGCTATAGCATTCCTGCCGGACTGGAGAAGACTCTTGAGAGTCCCTGGGACTGCCAGGAGATCCAACCAGTCCATCTAAAGGAGACCAGTCCTGGTCGCTCATTGGAAGGACTGATTCTGAAGCCGAGGCTCCCATACTTTGGCCACCTGATGTGGAAAAAGGACTCATTGGAAAAGACCCCAATGCTGGGAAAGATTGAAAGCTGGAGAAGGGGACGACAGAGGATGAGATGGGTAGATGGCATCACCGACTCAATGGACATGAATTGGAGCAAACTCTGGGAGATGGTGATGGACAGGGAGGCCTGCGTGCTGCAGTCCATGGGGTTGCAAAGAGTCAGACATGACTGAGCAACTGAACTGAACTGAACTGGACTGGTTTAAGCACTTTTCCCCCTGAGGAAAATGAGAAAGGTCAGGATTCTATACATGCTGCTTGTAACACATAGGGGACGTGATTCCCTTCCCTCCCTCACGCAGGGCTGTCCCACCCAGTTTTATACTCCAAGAAGCAATAGGTCATGGAAATCCCTGCAAACTTGCGTTGTCCTTCCCCTAAAGACTTCCCTGGTGGTTCAGACAGTTAAGCGTCTGTCTACAATGCAGAAGACCCGGGTTTGATCCCTGGGTCGGAAAGATCCTCTGGAGAAGGAAAAGGCAATCCACTCCAGTACTGTTGCCTGGAAAATCCCATGGACAGAGGAGCTTGGTAGGCTACAGTCCATGGGGCCGCAAAGAGTCGGACATGACTGAGCGACTTCATTTCACTTCACTTCCCCTAAAGTTGGGTTGAAATGACCTGGGGGCAGCCTTGACNTTGCCTGGAAAATCCCATGGACAGAGGAGCTTGGTAGGCTACAGTCCATGGGGCCGCAAAGAGTCGGACATGACTGAGCGACTTCATTTCACTTCACTTCCCCTAAAGTTGGGTTGAAATGACCTGGGGGCAGCCTTGACGGCTAAGGAGGCAGGCCGGTGACCTCAGCAACAGTGTGGGTGCAACGGTGAGTCACACACTCAGTCCACAGCTCGTCTCAACAACCAGAAGTCGTGGCGCCCAACTGCTGGAGTACCATTTGTCTTACACGTTGTTCATATTGTGATGAGGGGATTAAGCTGGGCTCAGTTTAGCTTTATGCAGACACTGCAATTCAAGGCTTGTCCATAGCTGCACTTCAATCCTCCTAAATCTAATAGATTTAAATCTCTCTCAGGGGCCTCCGTTTATCATCCGTCTTTGCACTGGCTCAACAGGAGCCTTACAAAAATAATGTAATGCTGCCTCACCTCTAGGTTCTCTGCAGAGGGAATGGAAAGAACTGGACTTTCAAGCTCACTTTGAAAGAGGCAAGGGGGAAGGAGACCGAGAGCAGAACATAAATCTGTTGGTTGAGGCAGGACACCTGCCCTGTCAGTCTTTGCTCCATCCAAATGGAAACATGGGTGATCTAGGATTACCCTCCTGCAATGCCGATGGTCAATGCAATGAAAGGTCACGTCTATTACGGTTGGCGTTTCTCTCCCCGCTGAGCTGCTTTCTGAGTGGACGTCATACTCATCTCATGCAGAAGGCATGTTCTCCATGCCAGAACGCTGCTGCTAATATTTGATCTAATAAAAGACACTCTATCTTTTCTTCAAGCTTCATGACATCTAGCTGCTGTTAGATGATCATTCCTTTCTTCCTCATCATTCCAACTTTGTGTTCTAAGGACTTGAATCCTTCAGCAAAGTTTTATTTGCCACCTCTCATTTTAAAGTGACTCTTTACAAAGATAGCAACCAAAGTAAACAGCTTTATTTCCAGAAGTAACTTTATGTGAATAGTCGGTGTGCCTTCGGAAGGAGCCACTGGCCTTTGCTAATAGTATCAGGTTCCCCAGCAAACCACACAGCACTGTCTGTGTAGTATTGTAAGTGGGGAGAGGAAGGACTAGAAACACAGTCTTCACCAAAAAACAAAATAGGATCGAAAGGTGTAGCAACAGCTGGAAGCAGCTGTGAGCAACTGCACAGTGGAATCCTGTCCAACTCTGCAGACGGACGTCTGAGCACTCGTGGAGCCTGGAACAAGAGGAACAAAAGACCACTTCGGAAGAATGTCACACCTAAACCCAGCCAGCTAGCAGCCCCAGAAATCGGCAACAGGAGGCGTTCATCTTCTTAGATCCAATCACTGTGCAAAATCAGCCCTATTTGTTCTAAGAAGTCCACGCACATGAACTTCATGCTAACTGGAGCTTGGTTCTTAGCCACTGGGGCCCTTAAGGACTCCTATGGACTCTGTGGGTCTCCATTTCAAAAGCAGTATTGACATGAAGCTGGAGAGGTTTTCCTGGAGTTCTTTCTCACCAGGCTGGTTCCGGCTGCCTCCCGGGTGATGATGGAAAAGTAAGGCACCAGCCAACATGTCATCCCCTCATTTTGTAATCAGCAGGCAGTTGCACAGAGGTTATGTGGAACTTTACCAAGTAGTCAAAGGCACAGTCCCGGGCTGTCTTAAAGGATTTAGGACTGCTAACAGCACTACCCAAGTATTGCATATTAAGGAACTCCACCACCAGCCAGGTAAACTAGGTATAAGGGAATGTAATCATCGCCTTTTAACTCTCAACCGTGACCTTTGGAAACCCAAGGCCTTTCAAGTCACAGTTGAGAACTGCTTCTCAGCTAACCTCTCCAACGTTTTCTGATCCCAAAAATGAGCCGCAAGAAACACCCTGCACGCTCTTGCCGTGGAGTCATTGCTAAAGGAGGAGTATTTTATCAGAGATGCTTAAGAGTCCTTAAAATCCTTCACTTATGGCCAAGTCCCTCTTAGAGATCAGCTTAACGTAAATTCCATATTAGGTAGCTGTCATTTGCCTCAGGGCTTTCCCGGCAGCACTAGTGGTAAAGAATCTACCTGCCAGTGGAGGATATGTAAGAGACACAGGTTTGATCCCTGGGTTGGGAAGATCCCTGGAGGAGGAAAAGGGTACCCTAGCCCAGGATTCTTGCCTGGAGAATCCCATGGACAGAAGAGCCTGGAGGACTACTTTACACGGGGTCACAAAGAGTCAGACACAACCGAGAAATTTAAATAACAGCAGAGAAGATTCAAAATAAGGCCTCTAGCAACTAAACAAGTGGTCTGCACATAGAAGCGGGGAAGGCAATGGCACCCCACCCCAGTACTCTTGCCTGGAAAATCCAGTGGACAGAGTAGCCTGGTNATATATATATATTTTGCAATTTTATTTATTTGTTTTTGGCTACACTGAGTCTTCGTTGCTGCGGTGACGTTCTCTAGTAGAGGCAAGTGGGAGCTACTCTTTGTTGCGAAGCTGAGGCTTCTCAGAAAGGTAGCTTTTTTTGTGGCAGAGCACGGGCTCTACAGATGTGGGCTTCAGGAGTTGCCGCTCATGGGCTCTAGAGCTCAGACTCAGTAGATGTGGCACACGGACTTAGTTGCTCCACCGCGTATGGGGTCTTCCTGGACCAGGAATTGAACCCGGGTCCTCTGCACTGGCAGGCAGATTCTTAACCACTGGGTCACCAGAGAAGTCCTCCATGGATACTTTAAGAAAATCAGCTCTAATGAAATAATTTCTTTCTGGGAGTTTGATGCTTTTGAAGAATCTGCTTTAATCTCACATGACTCTCTTGAGAGTATCTCATAAGTCATATGACAGCATCCTCTGTCAACCTTTTTTTTCAAAAGTTCAATTATATGTTTGTCATGGTTTTTGTAGCATCAATATTCTGAAATTCTTTAAAAATTATTGTTGGTATCTGGGTTGAAAATTAGCTTCAGGGTAGAGTTGAGGTAGATTTGGTTCTTCCAGTGAGTTTCAAAGGGAAATTTTAGACTTTTTTAAAGGATTATTTTGTAGTGTCATAGTCTTACGTGTGTCTCCAGTTGAGAATGTGGTGGTACCTGCCCTGGGTCAATAGAGGAAATGATCCAATAATGAAACTTAACTGCAGCATTGTCCCACCAGGGGATGGAAGGATAGTTACAGCTTTCCCCCAAACCTGGCCCTATTACATTATGCCCTCTCACTGGTGAAACTGTTGTTTGGGACCTTCTTCCCTCTCTCTTTCATTACACATCTCTTAGTTTAAGATTGAGTCAAAAAAAAAAAAAAAANAATGAAACTTAACTGCAGCATTGTCCCACCAGGGGATGGAAGGATAGTTACAGCTTTCCCCCAAACCTGGCCCTATTACATTATGCCCTCTCACTGGTGAAACTGTTGTTTGGGACCTTCTTCCCTCTCTCTTTCATTACACATCTCTTAGTTTAAGATTGAGTCAAAAAAAAAAAAAAAAGAGTGAGTCAGACCTGATGTTAGCTTTCATTCGGGCTCTTACTACCTGTAAGACCTTAGGGTACTCTTTTATTCTGTGCTTGCTCATAGTCCAACAGAGAACAGTGTCTATAAATGTGCATTTTAATAAGCATTTCCAGAGATTCTGATATGGGAGGAAAGGTTGAGAACTTTTTAGGGAACCGAAATCTGGAGAGGTGGAGTAAGTTGCCTAAGATCACATGACTAACCAGTGGCAAAGTAAAAAACGAACGCAGAGTTTCCTGACCGCTGGTCTAGCATTTTGCCTATAAAATGGGGAGGGGGTGAGGGGATAGGAGAGCTCTCCTCTCCTGTTGTCTCCTGCCATAAATCAACTCAAATGATACTCTTCAGAAATACAGACCCACCCATTTGGCTCCAAAGTGTACCTCCTTACCTGCTTCTCTTTCCTCCCAGTTCTTGCCAGTGTTGCTCCCTTCTTCAAACTCCAGATAAAATCTGGGATTCAGTGGAGGTAACTTTTTCACATCATCCCATATATAATCTTTTGGAGGTCCTGTCAGTTTTCCTTTGTAAATAACTTTCAAATTTATTTACTACTGTCTCTTTCTCTATTGCTACCACCCTAGTCCAAATTTCCACCATCTTTCAGCTGGACCATAACTTTCTGTTTGGTTTCAGACAACTTTTCACAATGTGATTCTGTTCTCTCTCTACCACTTTGTTAAAAACCTTCAGTGACTCTCCAGGGCTATTAGGTTGGAGGTACAACGTGACATGACCTCCAGTGCCCTGCAAGTTCTGACTATTCAGCCTTACCTTATACCATTCTCCTCTCTGTGCTCCTTCCAGTTTCCTGAATGTATCAGTTCCTCCCTACCACAGGGCCTTTTCACATGCTGCTCTTTTGCCTGGAAGAGATTATATGTAATTTTAATTTTTTCTTCTTTTCCTGTTCAGTCAGTTCCTACTCAACCTTTAGATCTTAGCTCAAGGCTCCCTTTCCCAAGAAAACCTTTCCGAACTACTTCCAGTTACAGGCACTCCTGAACCATTCCTCTCCACATCCCCTGCCTCCACCCCCTNTGAGAAGATAAAATGACTGATTTTGTTCACTGTTGTTCCCCTAGTGTCTAGCACAGTACCTGGCACACAACAGGTCCTCAAAAAAAATTGTTTAACGAATGATGGCTCAGCAGTAAAGAATCCCCCTACAATGCAAGAGATATGAGTTCGATCCCTAGGTTGGGAAGATCCCCTGGAGGAGGACACAGCAACCCACTCCAGTATTCTTGTCTGGGAAATCTCATGGACCAAGGAGACAGTCCATGGGGTCTCAAAAGAGTCGGACATGATGTAGTGACTAAACAACAATGAATGAATGAAACTTATAGTCAGCTTTTCCTTAAATTTCCTCTCGATTTGTCTCATCTGGCTCAAGTCATCAAAGGCCTATCTTTCACGTACTTACATTTAGTTGGGCACATGTATACACACGTGTGTCTTTTATGTTCTCTTTAATGTAAGGTAGCCTATACATTCAGTCTCAGCCATCTTCATTGATACTTTATAATCTGTCTCAAATATTAAATAACAGGGACCTTGTGACTGTAGGGAAGGGAAGTACTTTGTAAATTACCCTTCCTCTCTTTCATTTACGGAGCTGCTGGGGAAGTCCCTTTGACCATGAAAGCTAGGGACAGAATCAGACTGGAGGCCACAGACTATCATGGTTTGCCTTAAAGCTTGAACCCTAGGTAACTCAAGAAAAATAAGATGGAGATCTATGGCTATTCATAGTCCACTGAATTACTTTCCCTGTGGGAATAACGATATTAAGCTGCTCTCTGAGACTTTTTGGTTGATCATCTCAAGTGTCTTGTTATCGTTCAGTCCCTCAGTCATGTCTGACTCTGCAACCCCATGGACCGCAGCATGTTTGGCTTCCTGCCCTTCACCAAACTCCTAGAGTTTGCTCAAACTCATGTTCATTGAGTTGGCAATGCCATCCAACCATCTCGTCTTCTCCTCCTGCCTTCAGTCTTTCCCAGCATCAGTGTCTTTTCCAATGAGTTGGCTCTGTGTATCAGGTGGCCAAAGTACTGTGGCTTCAGCTTCAGCATCAGTCCTTCCAATGAGTATTCAGAGTTGACATCCTTTAGGATCAACTGGTTTGACCTCTTTGCAGTCCAACGGATTCTCAAGAGTCTTCTCCAACACCACAGTTCGAAAGCATCAATTCTTCGACACTCAGTCTTCTTTATTGCCCACACATCCATACATGACAGCTGGAGAAAACATATCTTTGACTATATGGAGCTTTGTCAACAAAGTAATGTCTCTGCTTTTTAATGTACTGTCTAGGTTTGTCATAGCTTTTCTTCCAAGGAGCAAGCATCTTTTAATTTCATGGATGCAGTCACTGTTTGCAGGGATTTTGGAACCCAAGGAAGATAAAGTCTGTCAGTGTTTCCTTTGTTTCCCCATCTATTTGCCATGAAGTGATGGGACCCAATGCCATAATCTAAGTTTTTTGAATGTTAGGTTTTAAGCCCACTTTTCACTCTCCTCTTTCACTTTCATCAAGAGGCTCTTTAATTCCTCTTTCCTTTCTGTCATAAGGGTAGTGTCATCTGCATATCTGAGGTTATTGATATTTCTTATGGCAATCCTGATTTTAGCTTGTGCTTCATCCAGCCTGGCATTTCACATGATGTACTCTACATATAAGTTAATAAGCAAGGTGATAATATACAGCCTTGATGTACTCCTGTCCCAATTTTGAACCAGTCTGTTGTTCCATGTCTGGTTCTAACTGTTGCTTCTTGACCTGTATACAAGTTTTTGGGAGGCAGATAAGGTGGTTTGGTATTCCTGTCTCTAAGAATTTTCTGCAGTTTGTTGTGATCCACATAGTCAGAGGCTTTTGCATAGTCAATGAAGCAGATGTTTTTCTGGAATTCTCATGCTTTTTCTATGATTCTATGGATGTTGGTCGTTTAATCTCTGGTTCCTCTGCCTTTTGTAAATCCAGCTGTATATCTTGGTTCACATATTGTTGAAGCCTAGCTTGGAGGATTTTGAGCATTACCTTGCTAGCATGTTGATATGAGTACAATTGTGTGGTAGTTTGAACATTCTTTGGCATTGCCCTTCTTGGTATTGGAATGAAAACTGTCCTTTTCTAGTCCTGTGGGCACTGCTGAATTTTTCAAATTTGCTGGCATATTGAGTGCAACACTTTAACAGCATCCTCTTTTAGGAT
This sequence comes from Oreotragus oreotragus, assembly GCA_006410675.1. Lineage (NCBI taxonomy): Eukaryota > Metazoa > Chordata > Mammalia > Artiodactyla > Bovidae > Oreotragus > Oreotragus oreotragus. The sequence goes on from SJYX01019447.1 coordinate 360,838, forward strand.
TTGAAATAGCTCAACTGGATTCTATCAGCTCTACTAGCTTTGTTCATAGTGATGCTTCTTAAGGCCCACTTGACTTTGCACTTCAGGATATCTGGTTCTAGGTGAGTGGTCACACCATTGTGGTTATCCGGGTCATTGAGATCTTTTTGTATAGTTCTGTGTATTCTTGCTACCTCTTCTATAGCTTCTGCTAGATCCATACCATTTCTGTCCTTTATGATGCCCATCTTTGCAAGGGATATTAGAGATATCCCTTAATATCTCCTCTAATTTTCTTGAAGTGATCTCTAGTCTTTCCTACTTTATTTTTTCCTTTATTCTATTTCCTTTATTCCAAAAAGTCTATTATTTTCCTCTATTTGTTTGTATTGTTCACTTTGGAAGGCTTTCTTATCTCTCTTTGCTATTCTTTGGAACTGCATTCAGATGGGTAAGGGTCTTATACTATTACAAATCATGATTGCAAGTTACTTTAGACTATTATTTACACCCAGCTGCTGCTGCTGCTAAGTCACTTCAGTCGTGTCCGACTCTGTGTGACCCCATAGACGGCAGCCCACCAGGCTCCCCCATCCCTGGGATTCTCCAGGCAAGAATACTGGAGTGGGTTGCCATTTCCTTCTCCAATGCATGAAAGTGAAAAGTGAAAGTGAAGTCGCTCAGTCTGTCCGACTGTTAGCGACCCCATGGACTGCAGCCCACCAGGCTGCTCCGTCCATGGGATTTTCCAGGCAAGAGTACTGGAGTGGGGTGCCATTGCCTTCCCCGATTTACACCCAGAGAAGATCTAAAATTGATATATGGTTGGGCTCTTTAGTGTAGGGCACTTCACCAAGTATATGTTCATCAGGTCAAACAAAGTATTGGCTTGAGGCAGAGACTTATCGATTCTGAGATCTTCCCTGGGGCATCTGGGAGTTTCCCCAAGAACCAAAGTTGACATTGTGAAGCTAGGGATTATTTGAAATTATTTGAGATAAGCACTATGCACTTAGTGCTTTAGTGAATGTTAACCATTCTTTCATTCCTGTAGAAAACAAATAGACACGTTTTATTTGAGGGAAGAAATAACACGCATAGCTCTTCTTTTCCCTAAGGGACAGGTCCTTTGGAATCTGTCTACTTGTTTATTAAGAAACTCCAATGGTCTGTCACACTTAAAAAAATGCGATCCTAATAGAAGAATCTATGACAGACTTCAAGTGTTGACAAAGAGGAAGCTTTTTCTGAGTATCTTTTGTTGTGTAACCACTGAATTCTGGCCCCAGCTATGAGAATTAGTCCTGAAATAGATCTCCTATTATAACTTTTACCACACTTTTCCTTATGTGCCTTATCACGTGTGTTATTATTTGTTGTTTTTTTTTTTTGGTATCGTTTTTCATTTGCTTTTAAGCTGACTTGTATCATTTCTACTAGACTTCTGTGGGAGCAGGAATCTCTATTTTGATGGCTTCTGTATGCGTGCATAGGACCTAGTGCATAGGGCACAAAGTGGAAAGTAAGAGTATCCTCATTCAGAAGTCTTTTCTGTATCTCTCAGCCTGCATATAGTCTTAACCCTTTTCCCCTCGCATATAAATGGGAATGTACTGGACATGGAACAACAGACTGGTTCCAAATAGGAAAAGGAGTACGTCAAGGCTGTATATTGTCACCCTGCGTATTTAACTTATATGCAGAGTACATCATGAGAAATGCTGGGCTGGAAGAAGTACAAGCTGGAATCAAGATTGCCAGGAGAAATATCAGTAACCTCAGATATGCAGATGACACCACCGTTATGGCAGAAAGTGAAGAGGAACTAAAAAGCCTCTTGATGAAAGTGAAAGAGGAGAGTGAAAAAGTTGGCTTCAAGCTCAACATTCAGAAAACGAAGATCATGGCATCTGGTCCCATCACTTCGTGGCAAATAGATAGGGAAACAGTGGAAACAGTGTCAGACTTTTGGGGGGGGGCNTTTTTTTTTTTGGTATCGTTTTTCATTTGCTTTTAAGCTGACTTGTATCATTTCTACTAGACTTCTGTGGGAGCAGGAATCTCTATTTTGATGGCTTCTGTATGCGTGCATAGGACCTAGTGCATAGGGCACAAAGTGGAAAGTAAGAGTATCCTCATTCAGAAGTCTTTTCTGTATCTCTCAGCCTGCATATAGTCTTAACCCTTTTCCCCTCGCATATAAATGGGAATGTACTGGACATGGAACAACAGACTGGTTCCAAATAGGAAAAGGAGTACGTCAAGGCTGTATATTGTCACCCTGCGTATTTAACTTATATGCAGAGTACATCATGAGAAATGCTGGGCTGGAAGAAGTACAAGCTGGAATCAAGATTGCCAGGAGAAATATCAGTAACCTCAGATATGCAGATGACACCACCGTTATGGCAGAAAGTGAAGAGGAACTAAAAAGCCTCTTGATGAAAGTGAAAGAGGAGAGTGAAAAAGTTGGCTTCAAGCTCAACATTCAGAAAACGAAGATCATGGCATCTGGTCCCATCACTTCGTGGCAAATAGATAGGGAAACAGTGGAAACAGTGTCAGACTTTTGGGGGGGGGCTCCAAAATCACTGCAGATGGTGATTGCAGCCATGAAATTAAAAGACACTTACTCCTTGGAAGGAAAGTTAAGACCAACCTAGATAGCATATTCAAAAGCAGAGACATTACTTTGCCAACAAAGGTCCGTCTAGTCAAGGTTATGGTTTAAGAAAGCTGAGCGCCAAAGAATTGATGCTTTGCAAGTGTGGTGTTGGAGAAGACTCTTGAGAGTCCCTTGGACTGCAAGGAGATCCAACCAGTCCATTCTAAGGGAGATCAGTCCTGGGTGTTCTTTGGAAGGAATGATACTAAAGCTGAAACTCCAGTACTTTGACCACTTCATGCGAAGAGTTGACTCATTGGAAAAGACTCTGATGCTGGGAGGGATTGGGGGCAGGAGGAGAAGGGGACGACAGGGGACGAGATGGCTGGATGGTATCACCGACTCAATGGACGTGAGTTTGAGTGGACTCCGGGGGTTGGTGATGGACAAGGAGGCTTGGCGTGCTGCTATTCATGGGGTTGCAAACAGTCGGACACGACTGAGTGACTGAACTGAGCTGAACTGAACTATATGTTTTAAATTCCTTTCCTTTTTAAAGGTAGATTTGTTTTGGAGACATCTGAATTAGTATGGTAGATTGAACACATAATTTTTCTGCCTTCCAAAACTCCGCTAAAACTATGGAAAGGGATTTTCTTTTAAGGCAATAATGTATAAAGATGGAGCAAATAGAAGAGGAATCAAAAACTCAACATTTTAGAAGCAGAGGTACAGGTGTAACAATGACAACTGATGCAGAGACCCAGGAAAGCTGAATGCTATACTCACCATGGAGAAAGCTGAGAGCTACCTATTCTAACCTTCTTGTGCTAAAAGGCTTCTAAGCTTTTTGTGCTAAAAGGCTCAGCATCTGACAACTAGAACCAAGAATATTAGGGTGATAAGAAGAGAGGAGTAAGAGATGTAAGGATCAGGTTATTTGGGCTGGAAACACAAGGCACAGGTGAGGGCACGGATGCTGCAATGAAAATTGGAATTAAACACATAATAATACATATGTATACTGAAGATTTTTTTTTCCCACTTGGCTCCCTGAGCTGAGCAGTCAGGCCTTTATCCTCTAAGAGTATACTGAAGGGAATTGTATCTATGCAAAGCAGAAAGATTTAAAGATACAGACACTGTATTGCCCAGATCATTTTGCAGTGAAGCTCAAAGTCCTTGAGTAAGCCCATGCTCAAGCTTAAAGCTTTTGATCAGTCCTTTCTCCACGTGCTTTTAAATATGAGCAGACAAGCAGCCTTGTGAGAACAGTATTTAACATGAGAATGTTCAAAATAAACAGAAAAGCAGCTTGTAAGAAACAGGTTGTGCAGTTAAAAGAAAACCTGACATTAATATCCTCAGGGAAAACATTCCTTCTGTAAAAGAAGAACAGGATGGTAATGCTTGGAAATGAAAATAATCCCTGGATGTTGGAAACATACCAGAAATGATACTCAAAAAAGAGGGTGGATAAAATGTTGAGGGAACTCCTAGAAAGTAGAGTAAAAAGCAAAGAGTTGAAAATAAAGAGAAGAAAACTAGAGGATGAGTCCAGGAGATCCAACAACTCAACAATAAAAGTTCCAGAAAGAGAGCAGAGACCATGGAGGGGAGAAAAGTTTTCACAACTAAAGGACATGATTTTTGAGATTAAAGAGACCCACTGATTGCCCAGTGCAATGGATGAAAAAATACCTTCAGCATAATTGTGAAATTTCATTACCTTGGGAATTCGGAAGATTCTGCAAGCTCCCAGAGAGAAAAAAATCAGATCATGTACAAATGATCAAAAATCAAAGGGCTTTGAACTTATCAACAGAAACCCTGGAAACTAGAAAGCCATGGATAGTACTTGAGATAATATGAAGAACATTTGTTTTCAACCTAGGTTTCTATACCAAGTCAAACTATGAGTCAAGTGAGAAGGTGAAAAAAAGATACTTTCAGAGAGGCAAATGTTAAAAAACTGCAAAAAATCCTCCTTCTCAGGAAGCTTCTCAAGGATCACTCCATATTAATTAGTAAATAAGCCAAGAAAGAGGAAGATATGGAATACAGATGATCCATCACTGTGGAGAAGGGAAGGGAATCTCCTGGAAAGTGGTGAAGGGAGATCCCAGGATTACAATTATGCGTGAGATGCAGAGGGCAATCAGTAAAGATTGGAATAGCATGACGCAGGAGATGGCTTGAGAGCTGTCATTACCAAGACTTCTGCTTTTGTATCAGTCCTTAAAAAAAGTTATAGGTAGATATATATATTATAATATATGTATTGTATATAATTAATATATATATATATATATTCACCCACACACATATATGTATTATCATGGTAAAAGTCATGTAACAAAAATTTACCATCTTGGCCATTTTAAAGTGTACAGTTCAGTAATGTTAAGTATTTCACACTGTTGTGAAATAGAGCTCCACAGTGTTTTCATCTTACAAAACTGAAAGTCCATACTCGTTAAACAACAACTCCCCTAACCACCTTCCCCCACTATTCTACTTTCTGTTTCTACTAATTCAACTGCTTTTGGGATCTCATGTAAGTGAAACCATATTTTTCTTTCGTGCCTGGCTTTGATTTTTTAGCTTAATGTTCTCAAAGTTCATCCATGTTGTAGCATGTGACAAGATTTCCTTCCTTAAGACTGAATATATTCTGTTGTATGTTTATACCATATTTGGTTTATTCGTTCATTTGTTGATCCACATTTGAGTGGCTTCCATTTCTTGATTCATATGAATAGTTTGGTATGAACATTGAAATACAAATATTTCTTTGAGACTGTGCTTTCAATTCTTTGTGATATATGCTTAGAAGTGAGACTTCTGGATCATATAGTAGTTCTAGATTTTTAATTTTTTGAGGAAGTGCCATATTACTTTCCATCCCATTTTACAGTCCCAAAGAGTGCTGCTGCTGCTGCTAAGTCACTTCAGTCGTGTCCGACTCTGTGTGACCCCATAGATGGCAGCCCACCAGGCTCCGTCATCCCTGGGATTCTCCAGGCAAGAACACTGGAGTGGGTTGCCATTTCCTACTCCAATGCATGAAAGAGAAAAGTGAAAGTGAATTCTCTCAGTCTGTCCGACTGTTAGCGACCCCATGGACTGCAACCCACCAGGCTACTCCGTCCATTGGATTTTCCAGGCAAGAGTACTGGGGTGGGGTGCCATTGCCTTCCCCGCCCAAAGAGTGCACAAGGTTCTAATTTCTCCATATCCTTGCTGAATCTTGTTATTTCCTTCCTTCTCTCTCCTTTTTTTCTCTCTCTTTCTCCCTCCCTCCTTTCTCTCTCTCTCTTTTTTCTTTCTAGTAGCCATCCTAATGGGTATGAAGTGATATCTCATTGTGTTTTTTATTTACATTTCTCTGGTAGTTAGTGATATTGAGCATCTTTTTATCTGGACCCTTTGTATATCATCTTTGTAAAATGTCTATTCAGGATCCAACTTCACTCTTTTGAATGTGGATATCCAGTTTTCCCAGCACCATTTGCAGAATCAATTGTCCTTTCCTCATTTAGTGGTCTTGGTACTATTATAAAAGATCATTTAAAGTTTGTTTTTGGGCTCTCTGTTCTATTTCATTAATCTATATATCTATGTCAGCACCATGTTGTTTTGATTACATGTAGTTTTGTAATATCTTTTGAAATCAAAATGTGTGAGTCCTCTGAAGTTGTTCTTTTTAAAAAACATTATTTTGTCTATTCAGGGTCCCTTGAGATTCCATATGAATTTAAGGATACATTTTTGCATTAAAAAATGCTATTGGGATTTGACAGGGATTGCACTGAATCTGAAGATTGCTCAGTGTTCAGTGACTCTGAACATTGTACTAGTTTTTTTTTTTTTTTAACTGTATAAAACTATGAGAAGATGAGTTACCAAAATGAAGTATAAAGTAAGGAAGTAAAAGATGGGAGACCATTGTGAACTGATAGATTTCCTGCTGGGACTGCTTGGACAGTGTAGAAGAGTTAGTACAATACTTATAAAGATAATCAAGATAATAAGAAACAAGGTGATTATTAAGGAAAAAGATTTAAAAAAAAGATAGGAATCATTGTCACAGCACATGATAATGCTTGACTGTGATTAATGTTTTCATAGGTATGTAATATTAATATTGAATATTTAGTCAAAAAGTATGATGTGAGTGAAGTTGTGAGAGAGAAAGCACAGTATTAGATGATGTAGACCTTCATCTGCCTGTAATAGGAAGTCATTAATGGCTCAAAATACACCAGTGTCTTTGATTATATAGAGCCATGCTATCCAATATGATGAAGACTAGCCACATGTGGCTTATATTAAGCACTGGAAATGTGACTTATCCAAATTGAGATATGCTGTTAGTGTGAGCTGCAGGCTGAATTCTGAAGACTTAGTAGAAAACAGGAATGTAAAATATCTCATTAAGAATTTTTATATTGATTACATGTTGCAATGATAATATTTTGAATTGCTGTTGTTGTTCAGTTGCTCAGTTGTGTTCAACTCTTTGTGACCCCATGGACTGCAGCACACCAGGCCTTCCTGTCCTTTACCATCTCCTGGAGCTTGCTCAGACTCATGTCCATTGAGTTGGTGTTGCCATCCAACCATCTTATCTTCTGTTGTCCCCTTCTCTTCCTGCCCTCAATCTTTCCCAGCATCAGAGTCTGTTCTAATGAGTCAACTCTTCACATCAGGTGGCCAAAATATTGGAGGTTCAACTTCAGCATCAGTCCTTCCAGTGACTATTCAGGATTGTTTACCTTTAGGATTGACTGGTTTGATCTCCTTGCAGTCCAACCTTGACACTCAGCCTCCTTTATGGTCCAACTCTCACATCTATACATGACTACTGGAAAAACCATAGCTTTGACTAGATGGACCTTTCTAATGAGTCAACTCTTCACATCAGGTGGCCAAAATATTGGAGGTTCAACTTCAGCATCAGTCCTTCCAGTGACTATTCAGGATTGTTTACCTTTAGGATTGACTGGTTTGATCTCCTTGCAGTCCAACCTTGACACTCAGCCTCCTTTATGGTCCAACTCTCACATCTATACATGACTACTGGAAAAACCATAGCTTTGACTAGATGGACCTTTGTCGGCAAAGTGATATCTCTGCTTTTTAATTTGCTGTCTAGGTTTGTCATAGCTTTTCTTCCAAGGAGCAAGCATCTTTTAATTTCTTGGCTGCAGTCATCATCTGCAGTGATTTTGGAACTCAAGAAAATAAAGGCTGTCACTGTTGCCATTGTTTCCCTATCTATTTGCCATGAAGTGATGAGACTGGATGCCGTGATCTTCATTTTTTGAATATTGAGTTTTAAGCCAAGTTTTTCACTCTTCTCTTTCACTTTCATCAAGAGGTTCTTTAGTTCTTCTTCACTTTCTGCCATAAAGGTGATGTCATCTGCATATCTGAGGTTGTTGATTTTTCTCCTGGCAATCTTGATTCCAGTTTATGCTTCATCCAGCCTGGGATTTCACATGATGTACTCTGAATATCAGGTAAATAAGCAGGGTAACAATATACAACTTTGATGTACTCCTTTCCTAATTTTGAACCAGTCCGTTGTTCCATGCCCAGTTCTAACTGTTGCTTCTTGACATGTATGGGTTTCTTGAGAGGTAGATATGGTGGTCCGATATTCCCATCTGTTTAAGAATTTTCCACAGTTTGTTGTGATCCACATAGTCAAATGGACTTTGGTATAGTCAATGAAGCAGAAGTAGGTTTCTTTCTGATATTCTCTTGCTTTTTCTATGATCCAACGGATGTTGATAATTTAATCTCTGGTTCCTCTGCATTTTCTAAATCTAGTTTGAATATTTGGACGTTCTCAGTTCACATACTGTTGAAGCAGCTTGGAGAATTTTGAGCATTACTTTGCTGGCCTGTGAAATGAGTGCAATTGTGTGCTAGTTTGAACATTCTTTGGCATTGCCTTTCTTTGGGATTGGAATGAAAACTGATCTTTTCCAGTCCCATGGCCACTGCTGAATTTTCCAAATTTGCTGACATATTGAGTGTAACACTTTAACAGCACCATCTTTTAGGATTTGCAATAACTCAGCTATATAATTTGAATATATTGAGTTAAAAGATGTTGTTAAAATTAATTTCATTTATTTTTTATTAACTTTTAAAAAAGTGTGGCTACAGGAATTTAAAATGACACATGTGACTTGCATTATATTTCTGGTGGGGAGCAGTGGTTTAGAAATAAGATAATGTGTAAATGTCAGAAGAACCAGGTAAGACAGTGAGAAGTGATTGTCTCTGGGGAAGGAACTTGGAAAACGGGAGGTGTGGAACAGGAAATTACTGTTTTTGGCTTTAAGCTTTTTATTGTAATTTGGCTTTTAAAATGAGGGCATATATGACTGTTAAATACAATTTAGCTAAACTGTTTATTTGGCTAGTTTCCTTTTCAAATATTTGTTTATCTGATCTTTTAGGAATTGCATAATAGTCCACTATAAGAAGTTACAGTAATTGCTAGAATTAGTCTTTTTTTTTTTTTTCTTTTTTTACAGATACTTGTTACTAGAGTTTGGTTTTTTTGCTATTTCAGACATCACTGTAGTGAATATTCTAAATGTAGATCTTTGCCATATTGTATCTGCAAGATGAATATCCAGAAGTGGGCTTCTTGGGCAAAGGGAATGTGCACTTTAAAATTTTGGTAGGCATCAAATTTCTCTTCTGAGAATTTATACTAGCATATACTTCCACTAACAATACCAGCGTCCACACACTTTGATCAAAATGGAAATTATCTAGTTTCTTAGACCTTATTCTCTTTTTATTATTTGTGATGTTGAGCATCATGTGTATGTTTTATTGACCAGTGTTTTCACTCTGATGTTCTTTGCTCATTTTTGTTTGGGGTTGTGTCTTTTTCTACATGATCTATAAGAGTGGATAGAGCCTTTCTAGATGGATTCTGAGGGCTATTGTAAATGGGAAAGATGTTTGTCCCCCTAAAAGAAGAACCAATCCATAAGTATCTGATGAGGGGACAGGTGAGAATATCTCTGTTGATGACATTTCATATTTGGCAAAAAAAAACACACAAACAGTCATTTAAATAATAGAACCACATGTATCCCAGAAACAAAAACAACCAACCAACTTTGTAAAATTATTAGGGTAATAAAAGATTGTTTTGAGGGAGAAAGTAATTTTGTGGTAAGAAGAAGACTTTTTTTTTAATCTGTGCTACCTCTTTTCTGCTTTCTTTATTTAACTTGAGTTCTATGTTTCCATAATTTTTTCTCAACCCTACCCTATAAAAGTATTATCATTCAGTCTGAATATTTACACATACATACTCTGTTTAAAGAAAGCAAACTATGAAATGGTTTTCTCCCTCCATATTATTCTAACCCTTTGCTCTCCAGAAGGCAGCCCTCAAGAGCACAGGCTGCTATGAAGACAGAGTTCCATAGCATGGTCTATTGAATTCCATTAGAAGCACGTATACAGTTTAATAGTCATCATTATTCTGCCAGGAGAAACAGTTATTTCTGATATAGCAGCAACTAGTGGTAATTTTACTAAATAACTTCTCTTTCTCCCAATTTAATAGTAAACTAGTTGCATAAAAATGAAAAATGTGTTGAGGGTGGAGAGGTATGTGATAGACATATGTAAGATGTGACTCAACACAGAGGTATTAGCTTAAAGTCTAAAAATAATTGTCTCTCCACTTTTTTTTTTTTTTAATGTAGGTATCTTTTAAATTTTTAAATTTATTTTGGCCATGCTGTGCAGCATGTGGGATCTTTGTTCCCCAACTAGGGATCCAACCTGTGCCCCCTGCAGTGGAAGCAGGGAGTCTTAACCACTGGACCACCAGGGAATTCCCTCCACTTATTTTTCTTATCTTTGGTTCTCTCCATACAGAACCAAAAGCCCCAGGTAATGTCAGAAAGTACATGTCTTTGTCACTAGGGCAGTTTCTCCTCAGCCACCCCAGACTTTTTGCATCCTCCTGCTTTTAAACATCGCTCAGGGAGGGAGGGCTCTATGAACATCCTCAGAAGACTATGTGAGAATCAAACCCTCCTATAAGTCAGAAAGTTCTTGCTTCATTTAGCTAGGATCATTTCATCTTCCATCCATTATGGATATGCAGAGACAGCAGATTCCTAATCTAACAACTTTACCCTTGCTGCTTATATCACTTCTATCCTGGCTTCTTCCTCTGTGATACATTTTTTTTTTCTCTACATGTTTGAATCCGTGAATAATTTCAAAACTCCTTTCTGACTTCTCTTTCCATATGACACCAAAATTATTTTCTTTTACGTTGATATTTGCAGCTGAGCATGTAGTTATTTTCATGTAACTTGTGGTAGAAAGTGAAAGTGGTGGTGATGTTTTGCCTTTGCTGAAAGGCTACATCATTTTCTCTCCTGCTTCTAGCCTCCAAACTTCAGCTTCAACCACCAGTAATAAACCTGTTTCTAGGGCTTAGAATACAAATTCAACACAATTTATGAGTTCCTGCATTGTGCCAGAATCCTTTTTCTCAGGGAACTTTCCCAATTTGAATAATTCATTGTTACAACAGTTTTCTTTGAAGTTCTGCCAGAATTCTAGGCATCAGAGTTTTGGAGGGAAAGCTGGCAGAGAGAGCCCGTCCAGGCACACGGAGGAACCTCTGCCTCTAATCTCTCTGAAGACAGATAAAAGGCCTATTGAGACTGAAGGATCATAGACCATGGAATTAGAGCTTGATATAATTTACTGTGCAGTTTGTTCAGTTCAGTTCAGTTCAGTTGCTCAGTCGTGTCCGACTCTTTGCGACCCCACGAATCGCAGCACGCCAGGCCTCCCTTTTCATTACCGTTTCTCGGAGTTCACTCAGACTCACGTCCATCGAGTCCGTGATGCCATCCAGCCATCTCATCCTCGGTCGTCCCCTTCTCCTCCTGCCCCCAATCCCTCCCAGCATCAGAGTCTTTTCCAAAGAGTCAACTCTTTGCATGAGGTGGCCAAAGTACTGGAGTTTCAGCTTTAGCATCAGTCCCTCCAAAGAAATCCCAGGGTTGATCTCCTTCAGAGTGGACTGGTTGGATCTCCTTGCAGTCCAAGGGACTCTCAAGAGCCTTCTCCAACACCACAGTTCAAAAGCATCAATTCTTCGGCGCTCAGCTTTCTTCACAGTCCAACTTTCACATCCATACATGACCACTGGAAAAACCATAGCCTTGACTAGGCGGACCTTAGTCGGCAAAATAATGTCTCTGCTTTTGAATATGCTATCTAGGTTGGTCATAACTTTTCTTCCAAGGAGTAAGCATCTTCTAATTTCATGGCTGCAGTCACCATCTGCAGTGATTTTGGAGCCCAAAAAAATAAAGTCTGACACTGTTTCCACTGTTTCCCCATCTATTTCCCATGAAGTGATGGGACC
>SJYX01019447.1:383531-396734 GCA_006410675.1 Oreotragus oreotragus
TGCTTTTGAACTGTGGTGTTGGAGAAGACTCCTGAGAGTCCCTTGGACTGCAAGGAGATCCAACCAGACCATTCTGAAGGAGATCAACCCTGGGATTTCTTTGGAAGGAATGATGCTAAAGCTGAAACTCCAGTACTTTGGCCACCTCATGCGAAGAGTTGACTCATTGGAAAAGACTCTGATGCTGGGAGGGATTGGGGGCAGGAGGAGAAGGGGACGACCGAGGATGAGATGGCTGGATGGCATCATGGACTCGATGGACGTGAGTCTGAGTGAACTCCGGGAGATGGTGATGCATAGGGAGGCCTGGCGTGCTGCGATTCATGGGGTCGCAAAGAGTCGGACATGACTGAGCGACTGAACTGAACTCAACTGAATTATTAAAATCTGTCATATATTGAGGAAAATCTTTGTATATTTTATAACTGGTTGTCTTACCAAACTGTCCTATTTATACTAATAAATGTTGTTATTTGATATGACTTTTCTAGGAATCATGTGATTCAAATAATATTTTTGTGGCTTTTTTTTTTTAAGTTGAAGGATAATTGCTTTACAATGTTGTGTTGGTTTCTGCTGTAAAACAATGCAAGTCAATCGTAATTATATGTCTATCCCCTCCCTCCCCGCTCCATCCCACTGTTCTAGGTCGTCTCAGAGTGCCAGGCTGGGCTCCCTGTGTTATACTGCAGCTTCCCGCTAGGTATCTCTTTTGCACATGATGTGTATATATGTCAATACTAATTTCTCTGTTCGTTCCGCCCTCTTCTTCCTGTGCTATGTCCTGAAGACCATTGTCTATGTCTGTATTTCTATTCTGTCCCTCAAATAGGCTCATGAGCAGAGTTTTTCTAGATTTCATACATATGTGTTAATATCAGTTCAGTTCAGTTCAGTCGCTCAGTCGTGTCTGACTCTTTGCGACCCCATGAATCGCAGCACGCCAGGCCTCCCTGTTATCACCATCTCTCGGAGTTCACTCAGACTCACGTCCATCGANAAGGCTGTATATTGTCACCCTGCTTATTTAACTTCTATGCAGAGTACATCATGCGAAATGCCAGGCTGGGTGAAGCCCAAGCTGGACTCAAGCTTGCCAGGAGAAATATCAACAACTTCAGATATACAGATGATAGCACTTTAATGGCAAAAAGAGAAGAGGAACAAAAGAGCCTCTTGATGAGGGTGAAAGAGGAGACTGAAAAAGCTGTGGCTTAAAACTAAGTTAAGAAGACCAAAAGAGTCCCTTGATGAAAGTGAAAGAAGAGAGTGAAAAGCTTGCTTACAACTCAGCATTCGAAAAATGAAGATCATGGCATCCGGTCCCATCACTTCATGGCAGATAGATGGGGAAACAAGGGAAACAGTGACAGACTTTATTTTCTTGTGCTCCAAAATCACTGCAGATAGTAACTTCAGCCATGAAATTAAAAGATGCTTCCTCCTTGGAAGAAAAGCTATGACAAGCCTAGGCAGCATATTAAGAAAAAGAGACATTACTTTGCCAACAAAGTTCCTTATAGTCAAGACTATGGTTTTTCCACTAGTTATGTATGGATGTGAGAGTTGGACCATAAAGAAAGCTGAGTGCTGAAGAATTGATGCTTTTGAACTGTGGTGCTGGAAAAGACTCTTGAGAGTCCCTTGGAGATCCAACCAATCAATCCTAAGGGAAATCAATCCTGAATATTCATAGGAAAGACTGATGCTAAAACTGAAGCTCCAATACTTTGGCCACCTNAAGCTGAGTGCTGAAGAATTGATGCTTTTGAACTGTGGTGCTGGAAAAGACTCTTGAGAGTCCCTTGGAGATCCAACCAATCAATCCTAAGGGAAATCAATCCTGAATATTCATAGGAAAGACTGATGCTAAAACTGAAGCTCCAATACTTTGGCCACCTGATGCGAAGAACTGGCTTATTAGAAAAGACCCTAATGCTGGGAAGGAGTGAAGGCAGGAGGAGAAGGGGATAACAGAGGATGAGATGGTTGGATGGCATCACCAATTAGATGGACATGAGTTTGAGCAAGCTTCGGGAGTTGGTAAAGGACAGGGAAGCCTTTCGTGCTGCAGTCCATGGGGTTGCAAAGATTTGGACATGACTGAGAGGCTGAACTGAACTGAACTTGATTGAACCACACAATCCCTGGGGAATTTCATCATCATCTGCTACAGCTCCAGCTGTCGTCTCTATGGATTTGACTCCCACATATGTTCATCCAAACCGAAGCTTGGATTGAGACCTTTATCCTAGTCCACCCATCCTGAATATCTCCATACATATGTTCCACAGGCATTGGCAAGCCAATAAGTCCCTAACTGGACTCGATTCTCCTTTTCTCCAAATCTGCTCCCCATACTTTACTCTATTATTGATGAGGTAAGTCTCCTATTACCCTCACTTAGGAGTTTCAACTCATCACATTCTCCTTGACCTGTCTCTTCCTCTTCATTTGCACTGTCATTGCCCTAGCTCAAGGCTTGCCATCTCCTGCCACATCTTGCCTAAAAGCAGACCCTCATTCTGTTCCCCTTCACTTGGTATGTTCCTCCTACCAGGGAGAATCTTTCTTGAGAAAATATCTGATCATATCACTTTCTGATTCAAACTGCTTCAGTGACTTTCCATTTTGGCTTCTTAATCTGTCATGCAAGCCTTTCGTGGTTTGGTGCCTGCCTACTTGTCCAGAGTTATCACCTTGCCACTCTCCCTTCACACTTTGGGCTCAATAATGCTGAACTATTAGACATGCTCTGAATATACTCTATGCTGTGCCTTTGTGCCGCTATTCACTTGTCCTAAAATGCCTTCCTCCTCTTGGCTACCTGGGAAGAGTAGGGCAGCCTTGATGCCACTTAGTTCATGAAGTCTTTCCTAATTCTCTACCCCATAGGGTCCTCAGCCCTATACACACAGAAGGAAATGAATTCTGCAGACAACCTGAGTGAGCCTGAAAACAGCTCCAGGGAGTCAAGCATCTTCCTATATTGTAATTGTCTATATTCTCTATCTCCTAGTCATCTGTACATTCCTAGAGGGCAGAGTCTCTTGTTCAGCTTTACACAGAAATGACTATCTTTTGTTAAATGAATGAATGAAAAAAGAGTGTAGCACTATGCTATGTACTTTGCAAAGAAATTGGATAACACTTCTACCCTGTTTAGACTTATCTGTGGAAAAAATGATAAAGACTAGAAAGTCAAAAGACCAAGCAATAACTGGCTGTTCTTTGGAAAATACTTATATTGGGTTTTTGAACAATAGGTTCAAAGGCATTTTAAGTGCCCTTTAAGTGTGTGACGAGAGAGAGACTGTAGGAAATCACCTTCTTTTTCTGATTAGTCACTGGTACCTTCACAATAAGAGAGGCTAAGACTTCAGGACTTGGGGCTAGGGTGGTAGTCAAGAAGAATCTTGAGAAGGTGGGAAAAGGTTTTCCAGGCACCGGGTGTTAGAAGGTTCTATGCATGAGTAGAATGTTTCCAGGAAGACACTCGGAGAAGGAAATGGCAACCCACTCCAGGATTCTTGCCTGGAGAATCCTGTGGATGGAGGAGCCTGGTGGACTGCTGTCTATGGGGTCGCACAGAGTTGGACACGACAGAAGCGACTTAGCAGCAGCAGCAGGAAGACACTAAGAGCAGATTTGCCTAAGCAGTGGCTGAGTGGACTGCACAGGAGTGAGATAAGCAATGGGATGATGAGAGATTCAGGGCCCACTGACTAAAAGGAAGAGTCCAGGTTGCCTGGGTCTTGTTCCTTTCAAGTGTGCTCAGACAGTCCTCTCTTGGGGATCATGTCCAAGTCATCTGTCAGATGTAGTGGCTAATTGATTCTAATTGCCAGCTGAGTACTGTCCTTTTCCCAGGGCCACTGAGGACAGATCCTAAGTCAGGAAAAGTTTTCTCTGCCCATCCTCATATATAAACATACACACAGTCACTCTTTCAAAAAACTTACTGTGTTTCAACTGAGAAAAAAATGTGAAATCACAGCATTTGAGACAATTCTGGGACGTGTCGTTTGATGTCATCGCTAAGATTTTCATTCTTCTTTTCTGAAGTGGAGGCAGATTAATGTGTAAAGGAACACATGTTTACGCGTGTGTGTTCAGCTTGTATAAAGCACAAAGTTTAAGTTTCTGATGGTACTGTTACGTTCCTATAAAAGAAGTGGTTGAGCATGGAAGAGGTTAAGTGATTTGCTTTTCATCACAGAATAATTTTGGACAAGTTACTTAAAATTTCTAAGCCTGAGTGTTTTCACTTTCACAACAGAGATGATAATGCTGTAATGGATATTAGTTATTGCTGCAAATTCTATTTGACTTCTCCCACCTTGAATAGCAATACCTTTTAAAAAAGAGAGTCAGAGTAGTTCTTGACCTTGGGTAGTTACTATTCCCCAGAGGCATTTAAAAATGAGTGGGGAATTCTTGATTGTCACAATAACTGCCAGCGATGCTGCTGACATTTAGTGAGATAGAATACTCCTGACCATAGACTGGTTCTGATAGGTACAAATCAGTCAGGATAAGCTTTCCCCTTTGCTCCAGTGAGGAATAGATATACTCACTACACTTAAGGGATTGCCTTCCAAGATGGAAAACTGAAGGAGCCATAGGAATGGTTATAAAGGGATAGTAACAAGTGACATCACTGGTAGCAGAGTTTGCCCCTTAATCATACCCTGACTTGTACTGTTTCTTCCTAATTCTGTTGGGTCCATCATATCTACTCCTACTGCCCTCAGGAACTCTCTGAGATACAGTTGGGCTAGATCAGCAATTTCTAACCTCAAGGTTAGAAGGGCTCTTAAAGGTTATGAGACACCCTACCTTTCTATCAGTACAACAGTTCTGGGTACCACCTTTTTGAAGGGTCATGGTGATTTTCAGCAGTAAACTTCTGCCTGTTCCCTAGAGGTGTTTGAAGATGTGATTGGGGGCATGGCGAGCATTTTGGGTTGTCATATGAATAGGGGTCGTCTAATGCATTTAGTGGGCAGTGACCATGGATTCTAAATGATCTCAAAGCACAGGAAAGTCCTCTGCAGTGAAGAATTGTCCTGTTTTAAACCCCAGTGATTGTCCCTTTGACAAACACTTCAAAAACTGGAGTTCATTCAAGGTAGAGTAACCAGTGGATAATTTTTATATGAGACATATTTCAATTCATTATAAAGAAGCTCTTTCTCTTTTTCTTCTTGTAGTCTTATTTTACCCCCATAAATATTAACAGTTAACAATTTCTCTATTTATGTAAGAATATATACATTTATATGTTTTTAAATTTTTAAACAAAAGATCATACTGTCCATTGTTCTGTAAATTGCTTTTTTTGCTTTATTATATTCCTTGGATATATTTTCATATTGTCAGGTATAATAATGATAATGACTAATAATAAAAATTGCTAATTTTTATTTAATGCTGACTGTAAACCAAATACTGCCAAATTGTTTTATATAACTCATTTCATATACTAATCCTTTGAGATAGGTACTGCTATTAATCCCTGTGGCAGACTGACCCCAAAGTGTCCCCTTCTCCACCACCACCATAATCTCCTGCTCTTGGTGTTCTCATCCTTGTATGTGGTTGGGATCTATGATTTGCTTCTAACCAATAGAACATAGCAAAGGTGATGGATATCATTCTCATGATTGCATAACATTATGTAAGGCTCTAGGCTTCCCAGGTGGCTCAATGGGTAAAAGAATCTGCCTGCCAATGCAGGAGATGTAGGAGACGTGGGTTCAATCCTTGGGTCAGGAAGATCCCCTGGAGGAGGGCATGGCAATCCACTCCAGTATTCTTGCCTGGAGGAGGACATAGCAATCCACTCCAGCATTCTTGCCTGGAGAATCCTATGGACAGAGGAGCCTGGTGGGCTACAGTCCATGGGGTCACAAAGAGTCGAACACAACTGAAGTGACTGAGCATGCACATAAGCACGTGGAAGGCTCCATCTTGCTTTGGACACTGTTTGGGGACTTGGTGAAATAAGCACTGTGTTGTGTGGAACTGAAGCTGCTTTCTAGAATCTGAGGACAACCTCTTGGGTCTGAAGGTGCCCTCTAGGTGACAGCCAATAAGAAATAGGGATCCTCAGTCATATAGACATAAGGAAATGAATTCTGCAAGTGACTTGAGCAAGCTTGAAATCAGATCTTTCCCCAGTTAAACTTCCAGATGAGAACACACCCCAGCTGACACCTTGATTGCAATTGTATGGGGCCTTAAGCAGAAGGCCCAGTTGAGTTGTGCTTGGACTCCTGATACATGGAAGCTGTTTGATAATAAATTCATATTGTTTTAAGTCTGTGTGGTAATTTGTTATAGAGCACAGGAGACAAATCCAACCCTGTTTTACAGATGAGGAAACAGAGGCAGAGAGGAGCTAAATAACTTGCCTGAGGTCATGTAGTAGCAAAGCTGGTATATGAGCCCTGGCTTTAAAGTTCATGCTCTGTAACAAGAAGTCACTCTGCTTGTCTGCCTCTATGTAGACTACCTCATTGTTTTAAACATCTGAAAGGTCTCCTGTTACATGGATAAACTGACATTTATTTCTCCATATTCCTACCAATAGTCAGTTGGGTTGTTTCCTATTTGTTTATTTATGTATTTGAATGAAAAATATGCTGTAATAGATATCTCTATTTCTTTGATCACTTTTACAAATATATCTTTTAAATTACTCTTAGCAATAGAGTTGCTGGACTAAAGAATATATGTATTTAAAAATTTGATATGACCAGTTTTTCTCCAAAGAGATTATACCAAATAGAATGGAAGTTTCTGTCAAAATTGCCCCAAAATGGAATGGGAATGTTTTGGGGAAAAGATGGCTAATTGAAAACACATTTCTAGTTCTTTCTTCCTTCCCAAACCACTAAAGATAAAATAAAGTGCTTTTTATGTTTTTTTAAGGACACGAGTCTGAGTGAACTCCGGTAGTTGGTGATGGACAGGGAAGCCTGGCGTGCTGCGATTCATGGGGTCGCAAAGAGTTGGACACGACTGAGCGACTGAACTGAACCGAACTGAAGGTACAGACCAACAAACATGAGGGAATTAGAAAAGGAGTCCAAACGAAAATATCCTAAAGGTGGAAAGCATGTGGAAAAGTGGTAACCAACTGAGCAGACCTGGGAAGGGTGAATCCTAGGCTGGTAGTGGGGAAAGTTGATCTGAATTTCAGAATTCCCCAAAGACTTTGGAATTGTCATCAGGTATTTATGGACCTAGAGTGAAGAGGGAAGCATACAATTAGCTGACTGATGCTATGAGGTAGTTAAGAGTCCTGGACCCTTCTAACAATTCAATGATGCTAGATCCCATCTCCACTCCAACCTCTACAGGAGCCTGGAGTCTGTTTTTTTCCTCTGCAGATGGTAAAACAGTCTTTGGACTGAGGACTCAAGCATAGTTGAGGGCAATGGCAGAGATAGTGCCCCAAAACACCCCTCAGATCTTAGAATTTTATCAGCTAGGACTCTAACTTTCAAACAGAAATATAGAAAGGTATGCTCTGGCATATCTGGTCAGCTCAAGAAGAAATACTTGATGTTTCTGATGTTTAATAAAAACCCAGATAGATTAAAGTGAAACCCAAATTGGACAAAGCTCATTCAAAGGCCAGAGCTTCCAGTCAGTTTTTAAATTCCTATTTGATATAAGCAGACAGTCAAGGAATACCAGACTTCAGAGAACAGCCTCACATGAGAGATAGAGACCAAAAAGTCAAACAAACAACTGGAAACAGCTAATTCATAGAGAAAAAAAAAAGAGGTTATGCAAGAAAAAACTTCAAGGTTAAAAAATTAACCAGAAAATAAAAATAGGATGCCAGAAAGAGTAAATTATAGAACACAAAAAGCTCTTAGAAATTGATAAAATAACATAAAAATGAATATTTCAGTAGAAGGCTTGGAGGAAAATGTTGAAAAAACATCTCAGAAATTAGAATACAAAGAAATAAGATAGAAAACAAGGGTGAAAAGTAAAGATAAAATAATTAGAGGATCAATCCAGGAGGTGCAGTTTCTGAATGAGTGGCCAAAAGAGGGAACAGAACAAACCAAGGAGAGGAAACAAAATATATTTCCCAGAACTGAAAGACATGAGTTTCCTGACTGAAATTCTCTACTGAGTGCCCAGCACAGTGCAAGAAAACAGACCCACACCCAAGGCAGAGCATTGTGAAACTTCTCAGTGTTCATCACTCAAGACAAGGAGACAATCTTAAAAGCTTCAAGGGAGACAAAACAAGTCATATACAAAGAACAGCTATCAGAATGACTCTAGACTTCTCTACAGCAACGCTGGCATACAGTTTAGAATCAGGTGTGAGGTATAATCAAGATATATTTAGTCTTGAAAACATTCAAAAATTTTACCTCCCATACAACCTTTCTAAAGAAGCTACTGTGGAATGAGCACCTCTGAAACAATGGAGAAAACCAAATAAGAGAGAGACAGGACATATAGGAAATACGAGAAAGATGAAGGGACTCTCCAGGTGATGGTAAAGGAAGTTCTCAGATGCCAAGTGTGCAACTATGCATGTGAGTGTCTTGAGAGGAAATTTAGACATGTGACAGAAAATTGAGGGCTTGAATTACAGATAAATACATAAGAAATTAAGCAAAGACAAAAGGTGAGTCTCTTTATTCATTCCAGAGGAATGAATGAAATACAAAGATGTGTAAGAAAGGAAAAATAATCATAGCTTAAATCCTGCCTCAACTCTGAATAGTGTTTAGTTATAGTAAAGTGTGTTAGTCATTCAATTGTGCCCGACTCTTTGTGACCTCATGGACTGCAGCCCACCAGGCTCTTCTGTCCGTGGGATTGTCCAGCCAAGGATACTGGAGTAGTTTGCCATTTCCTTCTCCAGGAGATCTTCCTGACATAGGGATTGAACCTTGGTCTCCTGCATTGGCAGGCAGATTCTTTATGACTGAGATACCAGGGAAGAACTAGTTATAGTAATATAAGCACTACATGCTGATCTAACCACAATCACCACATAAAGTATATTGGGAACTTCCCTGGTGGTCCAGTGGTTAGGAATCCGCCTGCCAATGCAGAGGACACAGTTTGGATTCCTGGTCCAGGAAGATTCCACATGCCGTGGGTCAACTAAGCCCCTGTGCCCCAACTGCTGGGCCCATGCTCTCGAGCCAGCATGCTGCAACAAGAGAGCCCACTGCAGTGAGAAGCCTGCACACATCAACTTGAGAGTAGCCCTCCAAATTTTCTAAAAGAATTACCTTAAAAAAATTGAAAGTGGATATCTCCAGTGAGGAGTTTCTGTTTTTCCTTAGCAAATCTTGTTGAACTCCTTAAATTGTGTGCATGTATAACTTTGATTAAAAAAAAATTTTTTTTTATGTGTTGCCTCTGGTGTGTTCTTTTATCCCTAATTTAGAGTACTTCTTAGGAGGATGATGTAAAGATGATCCAAGCATCTTGAGGTTGATTGGATGAAATTTCTTTAGATTTGCTTCCAGACCTGGAGTTTGATGAACTAATGGTTTTCTAATGGGACCATCTATTTTCCAGAGTAGTTGATTTCCCACTGAACTGCGGAAAAGTTCTTCCTTAAACTGAAATATAGCTTTGTATAATCTCTACTGTCAGATATAGTTTTACTACTTGGGGCACAAAGAACAAATCCCATCCCTTTTCTTTACCAGCCCCCTTGAAACATGATTAAACTATCATCATTGATAAACTGTCCCTATTTCCCACACCTACTTGCATGCTTTTTGTTCTTCTCACATCCTGTTCAACTTCCTGTGATTACATTCTACCTCTAAAGACAGTGTGTGTGTGTTTTCAGAATATAATATTCCCATTGTGGCCTGTTTATTATAAAATGTTTCAACACTGTACTGACCACAAAACACCTCCTCCTTGGATGTAAAGATTAGTGGTTAAGAGTAGACCTCATCTCTAAAATGGGGACAATGTCAGCATCTTCCTCATGTGAAAATTAAACAACATAAAATGTATGGCCAGCACTTAGAACAAAGGCTGACACAGAGTAAGTATTCAATGAATGTTAGCTATTAACTTTCTCCCTAGAATTGTTCTGTTAATGTAGCCCAAGACACCCATTAACAGAGTAATCAGTCAAACAACAAATATTTACTGCGTTCCTATTCTGTGCTAGATGCAGGGAATGAGGAGAATGAGACCATCTTCTTATCTGGAGTAGTCAGTAGTCCCTCACCATGTTGATTTATTATATT
Source organism: Oreotragus oreotragus (assembly GCA_006410675.1). NCBI lineage: Eukaryota > Metazoa > Chordata > Mammalia > Artiodactyla > Bovidae > Oreotragus > Oreotragus oreotragus. The sequence continues at coordinate 393,797 of SJYX01019447.1, forward strand.
AACTAAGAACTAAAATCCTTTACGTTTGTTTTATCTTTTCATTCTGAAAAAAGTGTACTTAAATTTTTTAAAATTAAAGTTATATATGCCCATATAAAAAGTTACATAGAATTGACAAATTTATAACAAAACAGTGGTTCCCTGCATCAGTCCTCACACTCCTCCAGGGCCTCTTTCCAGAGGCAACCGGTTGTCATTTTTTTAGCCATTTCTTCTGGAATATACGTCTTGGTGCTTTCAAATAATATGCCTGAATTATACTGTCTTAAAATGTGACTTGTAGACATTTTCTGTCGCCTATTGTGGTAAGAGTTGGATAAGCATCCAACTCTCTTATACCCCATTCCTCTCCGTACCTGTGCCCCGTGCTCCTAAGATAATACACCTAGCTTAAATCAACTTATGTACTTACATCACTTGTTAAGGAAATACAATTCACAGTTGAGCATTGTGGACTCTGGTTGTTTCTTTTCTCCTTATTTTTCCTGAAATTAAGAGTTGCCTTTCCTCCCATTTGTGTAATTTTCTTTGTACAACCTTCTGATAGACACAGATCAAATACCATTAGGTAACCTACCAATGTCTGTCTTTCTCTTGAATAGGGCCTTTCCACTCCTCCAACCTTGTCCTGGGGTAAGAGCTCTCTACACTGTTGCAGAGCTGTCACCCTGGGACTTCCCTTCACCATCAATCTTGGAATTCCCTGTTTTTCTCCTGAGTTGGATTTCTTATCTCTTTCTTGGTTTACTCTTTTGTTTTGATGGAGAACATCCTCTTGGAGTCAAGGCAAAAAAAGGGTCTTTTCTTTGTTCCAGTGTTGTGAAATTTCACAATAATGTTCCTGGCCATAAGCCTATTTTTTCCATTATACTGGGCCCTCAGTGGTCCTTTCAGGAAATCTGGAAGCTCATATCTTCTGAGAAATTTTCTTATTTTATGGATGATTTCCTCCCCTTGGTTTTCTGTTCCCTCTTTCTGAAACAGTTTTTAATCAGATTTCCTTCTTTTGAGTTTTTCATTATTACCATTAATGTTTATTAATTTCTAATGCTTCTGTTTTTTGGCAAACTAAATGTTCCTTTTTAAGATTCCTATTCTTGTTTTAAGGGTGTAACATTGTCACATATTTAATAACACTTTAAAGTTTATTTTAATTTCTGTACATTTTTTTCTTCCAAATTGCTTTTATCTAATTGTTTTGTTCTTTGCTTTTCTTATTCTAGGCCTTCCTTAGATATATGGTAACCCTTGGATGTCCACTCAAGATTAGTGAACCAAAAAGCTAATTGGAAGCTCTGAGTTTAAAGTCAACAGGGCTTGTTGACTTTGAGATTCCTACTATGTGATCTGGAAGCACTATTTTAGGAAACCTCTGATTAACTTTTGTCTGGATATTTTGGGGACTGGTCATACTCTCCAGAAAAACTTTTCTTACCTCCTCCAAGATTACAAGTATGCTGCCCGTGTCCTGGTACCCCATTGAAGAAATAGGGCTGGGGAAGGAGAGCTGGGAGTTAGACAGCATTTTAGGATCACCAAATGCCCTAGTTTGTGGTACCGTTCCCAAACCTACAACCAGGCCAGCTGACCTCCAAGCCAGAGTTTCTGCAAGGAATAAACACTCTGTCTTCCAGGGCTGTCGAAGAGCAGGGTGTAGACCCAGTGGTACAGAGCAGTTTCTGCAAAGAATAAACACTCGATCTTCCAGGGCTGTGGAAGAGCAGGGTGTAGACCCAGTGGTACAGAGCAGGAAAGGCTTGTGTGTGTGTTGTGTGTGTTTAGTTGCTAAATCGTGTTTGACTCTTTTTTTCTTAAATCATGAACTGTAGCCTGCCAGGTTCCACTGTCCATGGGATTCTCCAGGCAAGAATACTGGAATGGATTGCCATTTCCTTCTCCATGGGATCTTCCCGACCCAGGGATCAAACCTATGTCTCCTGCATTGCAGGTGGATTCTTTACCACTGAGCCACCAGGGAGGGTTTAGAAGGCTCTAATTGCTTCTCAAATGGCCTCCACTCATCTCTTCTTAGGTCTGATTGCTTTGCTGTAACCGCCAATTTATGAAGTCTCTGGGATTGCTAGTTCTCAAGCCTTTTGAGGATTCTGCACTGTAAACTCCATTGGTTTTCAGGTTTTGTTTTGTTTTGTTTTGTTTTGTTTCAAATTATTATAGATTTAGAAATCAACATTTTATGATGTGCTCTATTACTTCAGTACTAACTACATAAAAGCTACATTTTTTGTCAGGATGATACTCTATTCCCCGCTCCTTTCCGTTTGCCCTTCTTTCTCATCTGCCTCTCTTTCTCTATTTTCTTTATTTTCCCTTTCTGGATATTAACCCTTTGGGATCGATCCTCTGTTTTGTTAAAGAAAACTTTTTTCTCTCTAGTCAATTTCTTTCTCTTTTTCCCTATTCTTTCTGGAAGATTTATTAATCTTTATTATTTAACCCTTCCATGGAGCTTTTCATCTCTGCTATCATATTTAGAATTCCTAAGAGCTCTCTTTTTAAAAAATAGTATCTTGTTAAGTGAATATATCTTTTATCTCACTAAAGAAGTTGATATTAGCTCAAAACCTTCTTTTTTCCTACTCCTTGTAATTTTATTTCCCCTGAATTTCTTCTTCCTGTTAGTTTGTTTTAATCTGTTTCTTTCAAAGGTGTGGCTTTTCTCAAATGTCTTGGTCACTTATTTTTAGGGGAGGCACTGCAACACTGACTGGAAGTTTTGTGTAGGTAGGGCTTATCAGCTGACAGGCTTTTCTGAAGAGAGATCTGGCAGGGCTCTCAGTTTTTCCACTGGAGAACCTTTAAACGTCAGTGTATGCAGGAGTGGAGACAGATTTCTCTTGGGATATTCAGTGTGAGATGGCTGGATGGCATCACGGACTCGATGGACCTGAGTCTGAGTGAACTCCGGGAGATGGTGATG
>SJYX01019448.1:9635-63362 GCA_006410675.1 Oreotragus oreotragus
TGGGGTGGGGGGTGGGAGGGGGGTTCATATTTGGGAGCTCATGTACACTCGTGGCAGATACATGTCAGTGTATGCCAAAACAAATACAGTATTGCAAAGTAAAATAAAGTAAAAATATATATATATAAAATAAAAATAAAATAAAATTCAAATGGAATAAATCCTCAACTCTAGCAGAAGCCTCTCGATGACCACATGAAATTAGAGAATGCATGACAGAGGGGAAATCAGAGTGTGAAGAAGGATTCTTAACTGATTGTAATTATCATTTTACATTTGCAAGATTTTACAAAAATATATGACCATGAGAGTATATTGCTGGAACTTCTCCCTGGGTCTAGAAAGGGGCCAGCAGAAGTGAAATTAATCTTCATTAGTACCATACTAAATTTACCTCTGAGCCCCAGCTGATCTTAGCTGCTCTCTGAAGCAGACAGAAATGAAGAACTCATGGAGAAAATGATGGTTGAAAGAGGCAAATCTGGGCTTAAAGAAGAAAGCTTTAAGAAATGCAGTCAGTGACTGGGAGGGCAGAGTTTAAGCATGAGTATCACAGCTTACGCATTTCAGTGTGTGCTCCTTTGCAAAATCACTTGAGTGACCATGACATCAGATTTAGTGGAAATCACTTCACTTTACAGGTACTTATTGAGTACCTATTATGTTCAATGCACTGACTATTTTTCCTCAATCTATACAACAGGTTAAGATAATGAGATTATGCATTATACAGATTATAAAAACAAAGGCCTCTGTTAGGAAAGCAATAAAACATAAATTAGGTATGACAGAGTTGATTTAATGGAGGAAATTATTTTATCTATCCAAGTAGATTTATTTTCAAGTAGTATATGAACTTTGAAGGCTCTTGAAAATTAATAGGTTTAAGAGAAGAAAATCCAGTGAGGATAAGAGCACCAACATGAGTAAATTTGTTTTGCAAGTTAAAATTCACAGGGATATATACAGCCTAGCATGCAAGATTTTTGACAGTTTTGACCTCCATCTGCACTGGTACCACTCAAACACAAGGCTCACTTTCAGACTCCAGTGTCTTTCAGCTTCAGTTCTGCATTCCAGTACACCCCAGTCCATTCACCTATGCATGGTTATCTCCTATCCATGCTTCATATCTCATCTTTGTGCTGCTTTCCTGTGAAATCCTTCTGCCTTATCTATAACATAATAAATTATTAGTCCTTACGCATTTCAATGGGCTTCCCTAGTGGCTCTGTTGGCAAAGAATCTGCCTGTAATGCGAGATTGGGTTTCAATCCTTGGGTCAGGAAGAATCCTTGGAGAAGGAGATAGCAACCCAATCCAGTACTCTTGCCTGGACAATTCCATGAATAGAGGAGCCAGGGAGTTCATCGTATTTTGGATGTTACATTTTATTACAGTGATATTTTGTGCCTAACACTGCCTATAAACCAAAGTTGTTGAAGTTTTCTATATGCTTAGTATAGTACTTTAAGTCCAGAGGTACTTGATAAATGTTAAATGAATTAATAAAGAGAAATGTAAAATATAAAATGGTTATGCCAATATCCCTTAAGGATCTTCTTTCCTTGCTGTTGTATTTATGGGGAAAGTAGTTAAACTCATTCTGTTTTACATTATATTTTACTAAAAAGAAACAAAAAGATACAAATTTTCTTAAAAGAGAAAAACAAATACTGAGGATAGTTTTACTTATTTTTTGGGCTCCAAAATCACTGAAGATGGTGACTGCAACCATGAAATTAAAAGACACTTACTCCTTGGAAGACAAGTTATGACCAATCTAGATAGCATGTTCAAAAGCAGAGACATTACTTTGCCAGCAAAGGTCCATCTAGTCAAGGCTATGGATTTTCCAGTGGTCATGTATATATGTGAGAGCTGGACTGTGAAGAAGGCTGAGAGCTGAAGAATTGATGCTTTTGAACTGTGGTGTTGGAGAAGACTCTTGAGAGTCCCTTGGACTGCAAGGAGATCCAACCAGTCCATTCTGAAGGAGATCAACCCTGGGATTTCTTTGGAAGGAATAATGCTAAAGCTGAAACTCCAGTACTTTGGCCACCTTATGCGAAGAGCTGACTCATTGGAAAAGACTCTGATGCTGGGAGGGATTGGGGGCAGGAGAAAAAAGGGACGACAGAGGATGAGATGGCTGGATGGCATCACAGACTCGATGGATGTGAGTCTGAGTGAACTCCGGGAGCTGGTGATGGACAGGTAGGCCTGGCGTGCTGCGATTCATGGGGCCACAAAGAGTTGGACACGACTGAGCGACTGAACTGAACTGATAGATATATATAGATACATGCATGCATAAATATATACATAATATATACATACATATGTATACATATATATAAAAGCCCTAAAGAAAAATATGCATCAGGACCATATTTTTCATAAACTAAGAGGATAAAAATGTATAAATCTGCTGATATTGCTAAATACTACAAATTCTCTGTTCCATCCTTATTTGTTGACTCGCATTTTTATTACCATTATAAAAAGAATAGGAAAGTAACAATGAGTTTTAATAGAGTCTACTAAATACGCATGCTCAAAAACTTCTGTCTCAGTCTCTGTGGTGTCCCTGGGTCCTGGTGTGCACAAAGTTTGTTTGAGCCCTCTGAGGGTCTCTGAAGGGAATGGGGTTTGATTCTAAACATGAATTTGCCCCTCCTACCAGCTTGCTGAGGCTTCTCCTTTGGCCTTGGGTATGGAGAAGCCCTTCTCACAGCCTCTCCAGCACTGTGCAGCTGCTGCCTCAGTGCCTATCATCTTCCCATGGTTCCTCTAACCTTAGACGTGGGGTATCTTCTCATTGCCACTCAAGCATCACACAGCAACCACTCCAGCACCTCACGTGGATGTCGTCCCCTGGCCTCTGTGGCCCGTGGTGTCCCCAGGCAGAGTAGTGCCCTCGGTCCCTGAAAGGAGGAATCTGGACACAGTGGGTTGCAAGTGAGAGCTGTGGGGATGCAGGCACGTGGTGCAAGAGTGTTTTCCTGGCTGGCTGTGGCTCTGGGTGTTGGCAGTGGTGGGTGAAAGTGCAAGGAGGGTCACCCCAAGCGGCCCTGAGAGGCCAGTCAGAGTCCTGGGTGCCAAGGGGATCGACCCTTTGCTGTGGCTTCTGGCAGAATTTGGCCTTGGAGTACAAGAAAGAAGCAAGACAGAAGATAATAGAGTTTTGCCAAGAGAATGCACTGGTCATAGCAAACACCCTCTTCCAACAACACAAGATGAGTCTCTACATATAGACATTCCCAGATGGTCAACACCATAATAAGATTGATTATATTCTTTGCAGAAAAAGGAGAGGATCTATACAGTCAGCAAAATCAAGACTGGCAGCTGATGGTGCCTCAGATCATGAACTCCTTATTGCCAAAATCAGACTTAAATTGAAGAAAGTAGGGAAAACCACTAGACCATTCAGGTATGACCTAAATCAAATCCCTTATAATTATATAGTGGAAGTGTGAAATAGATTTAAGGGGCTAGGTCTGATAGACAGAGTGCCTGATGAACTCTGGATGGAGGTTGTGACATTGTACGGGACGCAGGGATCAAGTCTGTTCCCAAGAAAAAGAAAGGCAAAAAGGAAAAATGGCTGTCTGAGGAGGTCTTACAAACAGCTATGAAAAGAAGAGAAGCAAAAGGCAAAGGAGAAAAGGAAAGATATATGCATTTGAAAGCAGACTTCAAAAGAAGCAAGGAGAGATAAGAAAGCCTTCCTCAGTAATCAGTGCAAAGAAATAAAGGAAAACAGTAGAATGAGAAAGACTAGAGATCTCTTCAAGAAAATTAGAGATACCAAAGGAACGTTTCATGCAAAGACGGGCTCAATTAAGGAGAGAAATGGTACAGACCTATCAGAAACAGAAGATATTAAGAAGAGGTGGCGAGAATACACAGAAGAACTGTACAAAAAAGATCTTCATGACCCAGATAATCATGATGGTGTGATCACTCACCTAGAGCCAGACATCCTGTAATGTGAAGTCAAGTGGGCCTTAGAAAGCATCACTATGAACAAAGCTAGGGGAGGTGATGGCATTCCAGCTGAATTATTTCAAATCCTAAAAGAGGATGTTGTGAAAGTGTTGCACTCAATATGCCAGCAAATTTGGAAAACTCAGCAGTGGCCACAGGACTGGAAAAGGTAAATTTTCATTCCAATCTCAAAGAAAGGCAATGCCAAAGAATGCTCGAACTACCACACAATTGCACTCATCTCATCCACTAGTAAAGTAATGCTCAAAATTCTTTAAGCCATGCTTCAGCAATACATGAACCATGAACCTCCAGATGTTCAAGCTGGTTTTAGAAAAGGCAGAGGAACCAGAGATCAAATTGCCAACATCCACTGGATCATGGAAAAAGCAAGAGAGTTCCAGAAAAACATCTATTTCTGCTTTATCGACTATGCCAAAGCCTTTGACTGTGTGGATCACAATAAACTGTGGAAAATTCTGAGAGAGATGGGAACACCAGACCACCTGACCTGCTTCTTTAGAAACTTATATGCAGGTCAAGAAGCAACAGTCAGAACTGGACATGGAACAACAGACTGGTTCCAAATAGGAAAAGGAGTACGTCAAGGCTGTATATTGTCACCCTGCTTATTTAACTTATATGCAGAGTACATCATGAGAAACGCTGGGCTGGAAGAAGCACAAGCTGGAATCAAGATTGCTGGGAGAAATATCAGTCACCTCAGATACGCAGATGACACCACCCTTATGGCAGAAAGTGAAGAGGAACTAAAAAGCCTCTTGATGAAAGTGAAAGAGGAGAGTGAAAAAATTGACATAAACCTCAACATTCAGAAGACTAAGATCATGGCATCTGGTCCCATCACTTCATGGCAAGTCGACACGGAAACAGTGAACACAGTGACAGATTTTATTTTGGGGAGCTCCAAAATCACCGCAGTTGGTGATTGCAGTCATGAAATTAAAAGACGCTTACTCCTTGGAAGAAAAATTATGACCAACCTAGACAGCATATTAAAAAGCAGAGACATTACTTTGCCAACTAAGGTCTGTCTAGTAAAGGCTATGGCTTTTCCAGTAGTCAGGTATGGATGTGAGAGTTGGACTATGAAGAAAGCTGAGCACCGCAGAATTGTCGCTTGTTGTCTGGAGCCGTGTTAGGCATAACTGACAAAATGGAGGCATGGCTGCAACCCCCTCTCTTTGTCCTGCAGGCACGGACCCCGGACCCCGGATGGAGTTAAGCTTTGTGATTCTGACTTGTTTTTTCCTTTCCTCGGCTGAGTTGACTCAAAAGGAATTTTAAGGTGCTTATCGTTCTTGAGAGGAGCATGATACGGCTCAAAGCCTTCTGCAGCTGTGCTCAGAAAATAATTCATAAAGTTAGTCATTGACATTTACTTTTATAAAAGAGCGTTCTCAAATGAGCACATAGGCTGCAGCTTGAGGCCATGGGAGGGATTGCTCTCTGAAGCCTATTTATGAGAAAAATGTTTATGGCAAAGGAGTTTACTGAATTTAGGGCTTAGAAATAATTAAAATAGTTAGAAGTTGAAGATTTAAGGAATGTTGTAATGTTAGCATATTTTACTATAGCTTATAGAGGTTAGGAATTTTAGAGATACTATAGCTAAAAGCCTTTTTAAGAGATAGTGAGCTCAGGACGTTAGGGGTAAACAGGATTTAGAAAGATAAGAAATAAACTGAGGAATGTAGCATGAGTTACAATGTAAACACAAGTTAACTATAGGACACATAAGAGGAAGCAGATAACAGATGGTAAAGCTGATTCCGAGAGAATCACTGAGGCAGGAACTCTGTTTGTAAAGCCTTTTTAAGAGATAGTGAGCTCAGGACGTTAGGGGTAAACAGGATTTAGAAAGATAAGAAATAAACTGAGGAATGTAGCATGAGTTACAATGTAAACACAAGTTAACTATAGGACACATAAGAGGAAGCAGATAACAGATGGTAAAGCTGATTCCGAGAGAATCACTGAGGCAGGAACTCTGTTTGAAGAGCAACAATGATTCATGGAGATATTAAATCTGGGTGAGGGGGAACTGAAAATATCAAACCTCTGACCCAATGCTTTTGTAAAAGTATAAGAGAAAATCTTAAACTTGAAATAAATAGGCAGTCCAAGAAAACTGAGAGGCTGTCTCGTTACTCACCGACACTGTTCCCCCCTTCAGATTGAATCCCTGGTAATCCCACAGTTTTGAACTGTGGTGATGGAGAAGACTCTTGAGAGTCCCTTGGACTGAAAGGACATCCAACCAGTCCACCCTAGAGGATATCAGTCCTGAGTGTTCATTGGAAGGACTGATGCTGAAGCTGAAACTCCAATACTTTGGCCACCTGATGCAAAGAGCTGGCTNTGGTGATGGAGAAGACTCTTGAGAGTCCCTTGGACTGAAAGGACATCCAACCAGTCCACCCTAGAGGATATCAGTCCTGAGTGTTCATTGGAAGGACTGATGCTGAAGCTGAAACTCCAATACTTTGGCCACCTGATGCAAAGAGCTGGCTCATTGGAAAAGACCCTGATCCTGGGAAAGATTGAGGGCAGAAGGAAAAGGAAACGAAAGAGGATGAGATGTTTGGATGGAATCACAAACTCAATGTATATGAGTTTGAGTAAACTCTGAGAGTTGGAGATGGATAGGGAGGCCTGGTGTGCTGTGGCCCATGGGGTCGCAGAGTCTGATAGAACTGAGTGACTGAACTGAACTAAATATGCATGTTGATTGGTCTCTTTTCCAGAGTCTATAATAATTTGAGGAGGTAAAATCTTAATTGCTAATTTATGGTCAACTACACTAAGTGATACATTGATAAGTTCTCAATAAGGATGATAAAGCAAGCTGTACTGAATTCTAAGCACCCCCCCCCCAAAAAAAAGAGAACACTTTCCATATTACTGGAACTACTAGGCCTCTATATGAAACTCTCATGAAAATGAGTGCAAATTGGAAAATGTAATTTAAGTATCAGCTATAGTGCTCTATCCATGATGTGCTGCAGTCCATGGGGTCACAAAGAGTCAGACACAGCTGAGGGACTGAAGTGAACTGAACTGATAGGGCACTGAGTTCCTTCTTCTCAAAACTGGAGTAGACTTTTTTTTTTTTTTTGAATCTATACAAGAAACAACAGAAAATCATTTAGTGATCACATAGAAGTGTTTTCAAATGTTCAGTAGGCTGATGTTGGCTCTCTTAATGTTACTTCATTATTTGAAGTGATTTCGCTGGTGGCTCATTTGGTAAAGAATCTGCCTGCAATGCAGGAGACCAAGGTTTGATTTCTGGGTTGGGATGATCCCCTGGAGTGGGAAATGGCAACCCACTTGAGTATCCTTGCCTGGAGAATTCCATGGACAGAGGAGCTTGGAGGGCTACAGTCCATGGGGTCACAAGAGTCGGACACAACTGAGTAAGTAAACCACCAGTACATGATTTTATTCTTGATAACTCAAATTCAACTTTAAAACTTCATGGTATAATATAATATAATGGAACATGCAATATAATTAATATGTAAGATACTTTAAGTATTATAGTTATTTTTGCAAGTGTAAATTCTTAGAATAAATATAAATGTTCACAGAAACTTTTTATGCTTACTACGAAGAGGCGACATAAATTTCGTGAACAAATTCTGTTTTCTCATTGCTTGAGTCACATCTTGAACCCTAGCTTAGCAACTTTATTTCTAAACTTTCCCCAGTTTTTATGTGTACAAACTGGGGATGTCACACTATTTAGTCTTAATATTTTCAATGAAGATTTGCTTCCCACCTGAGTAAATCTGTGCTGTTTTTATAGCTTCTAGTGCCCTTGAGAAAAAAAAAGTCAGTGCTCTGAGAGCCATAATCACTCATCTCTACCCCCAAGGAACTAGCTTTTCTTGGGCACTACCCACACTGACAGTGTGCCAGCACAGGATAATGGAAAAGTCCTGTTCCAAACACTTTCATCAGCACTGAAATCCACTATGCTTATGCCTTTAGTTTCCAGTGTATCAACACTTATCTCAGACTCACAAGTTCACTCATTAAACCAGCTGCCATACCTCAAATCTCTATGATGCAGTTAAAAAAAAAAAAAAAGCCTAAGATCAAAACCAGCAGAAATACCATGTCCTTGCACTGCTCTTGTCTCCACTCTTTGTTCTCAGACTTTGGTACGCATGCACACACACACACACACACACACACACAAAGTTTCTGTAAGGCTCGGAGAACCGCACTCTGAAAAGGACACTCAGGGACAGCCTCTAGTGGACTGACAAAGTTTATTATCTAACTGCGCAGTTTTATAATTCTCAGGGAATAGAGCATAAGGCAGACTCGCACGTAGCCATTCCAGATAAACATTAAAGCATTCAAGCATAAAATACAGTTCCCATCGCCCAAGACATAACATAGCTTTGGTGAAACTCTAAAGGGAGTCTTATCGTGAAACAACAGTCCTTGCTCCCAGAAACAGGTTGGCAGAAGGAAGCCTTCGAACACCTCAAGGCCGGGCGTATAACCCTTCGTTATCCGTTCCCAGCCTTAGGCACTCGGTGAACGCTCATAATCCTTTGTTATGCTTGCTCCAGCTTCCAACCTTTGTCATGAGTGGAGCAAATACATTTTCAGCCTTCCAGCTCCTCCACAGTTTCCAAGGTAACTTTGTGTTTCCAAAAGGTAACACAAAATGCTACCACCTAAAAACATTTTAAAAATCATGTCTCCTTTTTTCAATACAAACAAAAATTTTATTACCTGCTCACACACTCAAATATTATTTGGAAAATTTGTCTATCTGCCAATTCAGTAAACAGCTGGATCTTGGATAAAATAATTATATATTTCTCATGTAGAATATTGAGCACCAAAAGATAAAACTGTATTATAATTTATATATATTGTTTTTTATTTGTAATATTATTATTTTATTTTTGCATAACTAAGCAAAAAATAATTTTAAGTGAATGGGTAGTTTCAAGAGATGATAAGCTCAAGCCTCAGTCCATATTTAAACCAACTGCTACATGGGGTTTGTTAAAGAATCAAATAAGGTAATAGTCACAATGTACCTATAACAGTATCTGACCATAATTCATGTCATATATATGATAGACACAACAATAGTCTGATTTATGTTGGTAAAGTTGTGCCTGGAGGTAAATAGATAAAAGAAAAAAAATAAAACAAACATTATAATTACCAGCCAGATTTTCTTTCTATTTATTCTTTAATATCACTCCTCCTGTCTAAGTTCTTTGAACTTGCTCCGTCAGACTCCTTCCCATAGTTCAGATTCAGGCTTTCAATGACTGCATCATGGTAATATTTAGAATATTGTTTATGCAGCTACAGTCGCCCAGTTACTTCTTTCATTTCCTCATCTTCTTGTTCCAATTATAACATTTTGCCTCTGTTTTATATATATATATATATATATATATATATATATATAAATCATTTAAGGTGGCAGATGACAACCATTTGTTCCTGTTTTTCTGGATTTTTTTTTTTTTTTTTGGTTTTTCAAAACACCTCACTTCCTCTCCAGCCTCTGAATTTAAGGAGGTGATATGAATTACATCCAAAGAAATTTTAAGCAGACTTATATCTAAAAATAAAAACTTTGAGCAATTTAAGTTATTTCAGTGGTTGTACTAGGTTACAGTTCTGTAAACACTACATGAGAGTTCCAGATGATCTTCATCTTCTACATGAGCAAATTGATTTGATATTTTTAATTTTTGATTTTTATTTTTTAAATCACACTATTGCATGTTATCTATTACTGCTGAGAGTTTAGAGCAGATGTGAAACCTCAAAAATATTAGTGTGAACAAAAGCCAAGTCTGAAATAAATACAGGTTGAAAAGAGTTATTTTTATATTGAAAAACAGTTACTAATAAAATGTACAACTTCTCCCATTTCTGTTTTAGGGTGTGTTGTCTCACAATTGGAAAACATAATAAATCATAATTTTCCCTTCTTTTATGAGACTATTTTCAAATTCAAGAAATTGATGCTTTTTCTTTATTCAAAGGCAAATTGATTTTTCAAATTGGATAATTAGAATTCTGTTATCTGCATATACACATATATAATATCTACCAAAGATTGATATACTCATATTTGAGCCATGCAAAAGTTATCTCAGAACTTTTTACATGATGAGTACTCAAATGATGTAGTTTTGGCATAGAATGTGAGTGAAAACAACAGGTAAATAAACCAAATATTGAAAACTGAGCTTGAAAACTGAAATTTATTTAATTAACAAATGCTTGAGCAAGATCTTGAACAACTTACATAGTTCCTTTCAATTCACTTGTAAACCTTTCTGGTATTTTCTACTGAAAAATTTTGCTTCTTCAAAGTGTACAGTATATATCAAGATATATTGGGTTTTACAGCTATAAATGTAATTTTATGCAGTCACACATAAATACAAATATAAATATATGCTTTTAATGTATTTTGTTTTCTCTCAAAGCAAGTTACACTAAAACAAGTCATGATAAATCCAAATCATTCCCTACTTGGTTTTAGTATGAAGTAAAAATTGCATCACATAAACAGAATTGTTATATAGTAGATCCCACCAAGCTATCTGCAAACTTGCAACCAAAGTCACTGATGCTACCCAGGGATATTTAGTGCCTATGAATGATCCTAAGTTATCTCCAACACAACATGTTTAACAGGCCTCAAAAGCTTGATACACTCATCACCTGAGCTGCTTTGTTTAATTTAGAAATAATGATTCCTTTTTCTGAGTATAAAAGGAAATCTCTAAATTTGATTTCAAGAGATTTAATAATTCTTATGAGCTTGAAAGCACAATAGGATTCAGGAAAGGAAAATCAGAATTCTGTACATATGTTCTCGTATGCATGAAAAGAACTAGAAACAGTTATATCAAGCCAATTCTTACCTAAGGCAATGATTTCATTTGTAAAAAGACAGAAAAAGTGAGAGTAATTACAATATTCTGTGATACAATTTAATAACAAAAAGAACACAGCATCAACAGTGATGAAAATAACCATGACTTTGTTTATAGTTAAATGACATAGAGAAATGTACTAGTAAACTTTTCTTCCAAAATATTCATTAGTAATTTTCCTTATTGTTTTCCTAGTTGACTTAAGTCCCCTGATGGTCATTGTTTGATATATGAGAATATTTAATAGACTGCCAATATAAGAAAGCATTGTAAATGTAGTTTCTTTTATGTCCATGAAAATAGTAGAAGGGTGAAACATTAACTTATTTCCAAGGGAGAAAAAAAAAAAAAAAACAACCAATGAAACATCAGTGAAAAACAGACTCTCATATAGTCTTGGGATAAAACAAAGCAAAATTAAACCAGGGTTTTAATACTGAGTGGCCAGGTTGAATTCTTGAGAGTCTACAGTCACATTTTCATTACAAACATAAGTACTATACCAGTCTTTTTTCCATGTGGGAAAAATGCCAGGCCCACAATATATAATCACTACACTGAAAAGTTTTAGATATCTTCCAGCTGGCAACCAGTTTTACATTTCCTAGAGATGCCAGATCTCATTCTCTTGCAGCATAAAAGGAATATTAGTTCCTCTATAACTTGCACGTGTGTGAGCACGTCAGAGAGCTTTCCTGTTAAAATATATTTACCTAATACATAGACTATAATGTATACATCATAAAAAATGAAGCTGAAATTCAGGGTATTATAGCATCACCTATAAATGGAAAGATTTAGCTTGTGACATTGTGTAGCCCAGATGTACTTTGCTTACAATGATCAGTGAAGCCTGTGCTTTTTTAGAGCTACTTAAACAGCAGCAGCAGCAAGAGTTAAAACACATCCTGTTGTGAAATTTTTGAAAATAAGCCCAATTAAGGGGAATTACAATGGCCACAATATTAAATTCAATAAAAACATTCTAATATTTTATATAGAGGGTTCTACTTTGTCAAGCAGAGTAAGATACCCCAGGGGAGGACTCTATGTCTGCCCACTGCACCTGGGTATCAGAGTCACCAAGCAAAGCAGAACACAGTCAAGCACTGCACGGAACAATACTTTGCTTAAATCAAGGAGAAAGAGCAAGATAAGCTTCAATAGTGTGTATGAATCCCCCCACGGCCAGGGAGTCCTTCTCAGTAAATGATAGAGGGTGATTTGTGTATGGGCAGCCTTCTTGTTGGTCGATGGAATCCTGTCCACTCCCTGTGGAGAGCAGATATAACAATCGGGTTGGCCAGGTGCCATACTACATACATGCTCCAAGCAGAGACAAAGAGAATTCATTGATCTTGAATCAGGGAAAGATATTTCCACACAACCCCTCACAGGCTGTGTGAGCTCTTTATTTCTTGCTAAGGAAGTGTTTCAGGCCCAAAGTCCATTCATATGGAACTAAGTGGGGCTGACAGAATGCATGCAAGAGATTGTCTTTTCCAGTGTATTGTGCTAAAATTTTAAGATATACACACCATTTCAATTGCCATTATATTAACTAATTTCATGTTTCCTATTTCTTTGGTAGAACCTGTATAAAATTATCTGGATTTGATATTATTCACATAACCAGGAGTAGATTTTAAAATTTGCAGACTCAAATACTTTAAAAATTTAGGATATATTTATGTTTTTTGCTTATGCTTTCCTAAAAGTATTAAATTTAATGTGATTTTCCAAATTACTGGTAAAAGGTTTCCCATTATTTCCCTTCTTATTAAAATTTCTGGTGTATATATATATATATANAAAAAAAAAAAAAAACAACCAATGAAACATCAGTGAAAAACAGACTCTCATATAGTCTTGGGATAAAACAAAGCAAAATTAAACCAGGGTTTTAATACTGAGTGGCCAGGTTGAATTCTTGAGAGTCTACAGTCACATTTTCATTACAAACATAAGTACTATACCAGTCTTTTTTCCATGTGGGAAAAATGCCAGGCCCACAATATATAATCACTACACTGAAAAGTTTTAGATATCTTCCAGCTGGCAACCAGTTTTACATTTCCTAGAGATGCCAGATCTCATTCTCTTGCAGCATAAAAGGAATATTAGTTCCTCTATAACTTGCACGTGTGTGAGCACGTCAGAGAGCTTTCCTGTTAAAATATATTTACCTAATACATAGACTATAATGTATACATCATAAAAAATGAAGCTGAAATTCAGGGTATTATAGCATCACCTATAAATGGAAAGATTTAGCTTGTGACATTGTGTAGCCCAGATGTACTTTGCTTACAATGATCAGTGAAGCCTGTGCTTTTTTAGAGCTACTTAAACAGCAGCAGCAGCAAGAGTTAAAACACATCCTGTTGTGAAATTTTTGAAAATAAGCCCAATTAAGGGGAATTACAATGGCCACAATATTAAATTCAATAAAAACATTCTAATATTTTATATAGAGGGTTCTACTTTGTCAAGCAGAGTAAGATACCCCAGGGGAGGACTCTATGTCTGCCCACTGCACCTGGGTATCAGAGTCACCAAGCAAAGCAGAACACAGTCAAGCACTGCACGGAACAATACTTTGCTTAAATCAAGGAGAAAGAGCAAGATAAGCTTCAATAGTGTGTATGAATCCCCCCACGGCCAGGGAGTCCTTCTCAGTAAATGATAGAGGGTGATTTGTGTATGGGCAGCCTTCTTGTTGGTCGATGGAATCCTGTCCACTCCCTGTGGAGAGCAGATATAACAATCGGGTTGGCCAGGTGCCATACTACATACATGCTCCAAGCAGAGACAAAGAGAATTCATTGATCTTGAATCAGGGAAAGATATTTCCACACAACCCCTCACAGGCTGTGTGAGCTCTTTATTTCTTGCTAAGGAAGTGTTTCAGGCCCAAAGTCCATTCATATGGAACTAAGTGGGGCTGACAGAATGCATGCAAGAGATTGTCTTTTCCAGTGTATTGTGCTAAAATTTTAAGATATACACACCATTTCAATTGCCATTATATTAACTAATTTCATGTTTCCTATTTCTTTGGTAGAACCTGTATAAAATTATCTGGATTTGATATTATTCACATAACCAGGAGTAGATTTTAAAATTTGCAGACTCAAATACTTTAAAAATTTAGGATATATTTATGTTTTTTGCTTATGCTTTCCTAAAAGTATTAAATTTAATGTGATTTTCCAAATTACTGGTAAAAGGTTTCCCATTATTTCCCTTCTTATTAAAATTTCTGGTGTATATATATATATATATATATCAACTATGTTTTCATTTTATTTTTAATATATGATTTTCCCTTCTGTACTCTGTTACTGATGAATTCATTCCAAATTTGATTTTCCTTAGGATTCATCAAAGATTTAACTTTGAATGTTTTTGACTTATTTGGAATACTCTATTTCATTAATCTTTGTTGTTATATTTATATATTTCTTTTCTCTAGGTAATTGAAACCGGCTATGCAGTTCTAAAAACATAAAGGAATTTTGTATTAGAAATGTCTTTTCCTAGATTGGTATTTGAGGCTTTATATTTCTTTAAAGTCTCTATTGACCTGTAACTCACAGATGAACAATATAGCATTTTCATTATAGTTCAGTTCTCAATGTGTTCTAACTTGCTTCATAATTTCATCTTTACCTATAAATACTTTAATTATGACTCTTCTGCTTTAAAATTTTAATAAAAATGATGTTATTGTTCAGTCGCTCAGTCATGCCCTGCGGTTTGCAACCTGAAGGACTTCAGGCTTCCCTACCCTTCACCGTCTCTTGCAGCTTGCTCAAACTCACATCCAGCCAGTCGGTGATGCCATCCAACCATCTCGACCTCTGTCATCCCCTTCTCCTCCTTCCTTCAGTCTTTCCCTTCCTCAGGTCTTTTCTAAACAATCAGTTCTTTGCATCAGGTAGCCGAAGTATTGGAGTTTCAGCTACAGCATCAGTACTTCTAATGAATATTCAGGATTGATTTCCTTTAGACTGACGGGTTTGATCTTCTTGCAGTCCAAGGGACTCTCAAGAGTCTTCTCCAGAACCACAGTTCAAAAGCATCAATTCTCCAGATCTCAGATTTCTTTATGGTCTAGCTCTCATATCCATACATGACTACTGGAAAAACAATAGGTTTGGCTATATGGACATTTGTTGATAAAGTAATGTCTCCGTTTTTTAATATGCTATCTAGGTTGCTCATAGCTTGTCTTACAAGGAGCAAGAGTCCTTTAAATTCATGGCTGCAGTCACCACCTAGGAAATAGTCTGTGATTTTGGAGCCTAGGAAAATAGTCTGTCACAATATTCCCATCTATTTGCATGAGTGATGGGACCAGATGCCATGATCATTTTTTGAATGTTCAGTTTTAAGCCAGCTTTTTCACTCTTCTCTTTCACCTTCATCAAGAGGTTCTTCAGTCCCTCTTTGCTTTCTGTCATAAGAGTGATGTCATCTGCCTATCTGAAGTGAAGTGGAGTGGAGTGAAGTGAAGTCGCTCAGTCGTGTCCGACTCTTTGCAACCCCATGGACTGTAGCCTACCAGCCTCCTCTGTCCATGGGATTTTCCAGGCAATAGTCCTGGAGTAGGTTGCCATTTCCTTCTCCAAGGGATCTTCCCAACCCAGGGATCGAACCCAGGTTTCCCGCATTGTAGACAGACGCTTTACCATCTGAGCCACCAGGGAAGTCCTCTGCCTATCTGAGGTTAATGATATTTCTCCTAGCAATCTTGACTCCAGAATGTGTTTCATCCAGCTTGGCCTTTCACATAATGTACATTTCATAGAAGTTAAATAAGCAGTGTGACAATATACAGTCTTGACATACTCTTTTCCCAATTTGAAAGCAATCCATTGTTTCATGTCCAGTTCTAACTGTTTCTTGACCTGCAAAAAAGTTTCTCAGGAGGCAGTTAAGGTGTTCTGGTAATCTCATCTCTTGAAGAATTTCCACAGTTTTTTGTGATCCACACAGAAAAAGGCTTTAGCATAGTCAATGAAGCAAAAGTAAATGTTCTTGAATTCTCTTGCTTTTTTTATGATCCAACAGATGTTGGCAATTTGATCTCTGGTTCCTCTGCCTTTACTAAATCCAGCTTGTACATCTGGAAGTTCTGGTTTAGGTACTGTTGAAGCCTAGCTTGGAGGATTTTGAGCATTACTTTGCTAGAATGTGAAATGAGTGAAAATGTGTGGTAGTTTGAACATTCTTTTACATTGCCCTTCTTTGGGATTGGAATGAAAACTGACCTTTTCCAGTCTTGTGGCCACTGCTGAGTTTTCCAAATTTGTTGGCATATTGAGTGCAGCATTTTAACAACATCTTCTTTTACAATTTGGAATAAAATTGTAATAAAAATGGTATTTATTGAAACTTATCTTGAAACTGATTTATAAATTATTACATTAAAGATGGAGCTTATGTCCCCTATATATAGTTCATTTGTGCTTGATGAGAATAGTTTTGTATATGGTCATTTTTGGTTTTTACTTATGCCTGAAAAGAAAATGTATTTTATATTTGTTATATATAACTTTAAATTTATCCGTGAAGTTTCTAGGTAAAATTTTCTATATTTTTACTAATTAAAAATTAACAATTTTTATATAATAAATTTTCTATATTATTGCTACTTTTTTACTTTTCACCAGTAAGTTTTGAAGTTGGGAGGTATAGTAACAGTTGAAATTAGGAGTAAGTCCTCCAATTTTGTCCTTTCTTATGATTGTTTAGGCTATTCCAGGCACCTTGTATTTCCATGTGAATTTTAGAATGACCTTGTTAATATCCTTGAGTGTAGAGTCAGGAAAATGGTCTAGGCTCAAGAAGGAAGTTGTGCTCTCTAGGAAACTTGTAGTTAAGTTGTCTAGCCTGGTGAATCTCGGTAAGTTATCTATGTTAAAGGGGCATGTTGGAGAACCCACTGAGAACTTTGATAGGTGGCCTGTATGTATTTACTTTTGTTAAATATTCTGCTGTTGCTGCTGCTAAGTCG
Source organism: Oreotragus oreotragus (assembly GCA_006410675.1). Classification (NCBI taxonomy): domain Eukaryota; kingdom Metazoa; phylum Chordata; class Mammalia; order Artiodactyla; family Bovidae; genus Oreotragus; species Oreotragus oreotragus. The sequence goes on from SJYX01019448.1 coordinate 26,613, forward strand.
CTTCAGTCGTGTCCGACTCTGTGCGACCCCATAGACAGCAGCCCATCAGGCTCCCCTGTCCCTGGGATTCTCCAGGCAAGAACACTGGAGTGGGTTGCCATTTCCTTCTCCAATGCATGAAGGTGAAAAGTGAAAGTGAAGTTGCTCAGTCGTGTCTGACTCCTAGCGACCCCACGGACTGCAGCCCACCAGGCTCCTCCATCCATGGGATTTTCCAGGCAAGAGTACTGGAGTGGGGTGCCATTGCCTTCTCTGCTTAAATATTCTAGGGGACTCCTAATAAATAAAATCTTTTTCTACATTCTCAGGTTGTAAGTCACTGAATTCTGAAAATAACTTAAATGTAAATTCCAAAAGAATACAGGGATAAGCCTCAATCACATATTTTCAGGGGAGACTTTGTTTTCTGCTTAGAGCCCATATAAAGACAAACACGTTTCTTGGCTATGTTCTTCTGATGATTTCTATTTTTAACTCTATTCCTTCGCTAAGGATTTGACTTCAAAGGCTTCCACATTAGATGGTGTGTCATTTTCAATATTCTCCATGGCCGTACCATCTGTTGTTTTGGGCCCTTAAAATCCCATCTTCTTGTTTCTTTATATTAGCAAAAGTCTCCAGGACAGCAATACTTTCAGCATTAGAGGTAAAGAGAGAGGAACAAGAGACACAAGAAAAGAGAGGGAGGAAATGGATCCTTTGAGCCTTAGATTTGAGCTCAAAGATTTGATCATTAACTAACTAATATGAAGAGCTTCTCTGGTGGCTCAGATGGTAAAGAATCTGCCTACAGAGCAAGGGACCTGGGTTCGATCCCTGGGTCGGGAAGATCCCCTGGAGAAGGAAATGGCAGCCCACTCCGGTATTCTTGCCTGGGAAATCCCATGGACAGAGGAGCCTGATGGGCTAGAGACCATGGGGTCACAAAGAGTTAGTCATGACTGAGTGACTACACAATTAACCAATATGTAAAAGAGAAAAAAAAAAAAAAAAACCTCTAGAGAATATTATGTGTTGAATCAGCATGCCTTTATATCTTGTTAACCAAGTTTTTGAAGTAACAATCTATATTTAAATCCCTAGGAGAAAAATTAACAAGACTTTATTCACTTTAATTTATTTTATTCAGAAATAAAACATATCATGAGGCTAATTAAAATAAAAATCTCATATAGTGGAAGAACTGTAGTATATTTAAGAACAAAATTTGCTATAAATAGCTATTCTAGTCTCAGATATATTAGGTAGTCAGAAGATATTCATTTATATTTCACTGAAGTAACTGAGGGTCTTCCCAGGTGGCTCAGTGGTAAAGAATATTCCTGACAATGCAGAAGGTGGAAGAGATCTAGTTTTGATCCCTGGGTCAGGAAGATCCCCTCAAGTAAGAAATAGCAATCCATTCCAGTATTCTTGCCTGGAAAATGCTATGAACAGAGGATCCTTGTGGGCAACAGTCCACAAGGTTGCAAAGGGTCAGACATGACTGAGTTACTGAACATGCACACACAAAGTTCATGAGGCAACAGCGCTGTAACTTTACCTTACTGTTTCAATATCAATAAAGATTTAGCATACTAAAAATATCATGCCTCATAACATACCCCTGCCTAGAAAAACAAAGCAATAGTAGTAAAAGAAATGTTGATACTATCTTCTAATTAGGAAAGTTACTGCATAATTTTGCTTTCTACAAAGGGTAATTGAATGAAAAATATTTATAGTCTCTGAAATCATAAATATTTAGCATTCACATAAGAACTAATGTTGCAAAAGCAATTAATAAAAAGGATTATTATAAGAGCAAATAAATAATTATTAATTAGCTTCCTTTTTGTCAAATTTCTTTTATTTCTATCAGTGGTATCAATATTGCCAGTGAGATAGATTTTGTAGTTCATATAATTTCTGCACACAGAAACACAATACTCTGCAGAAAAGTCAGTACTAATTTTTAATACATTTCCTAATGTGAAATTACCTCAGGGAAATTTCATATCAGTTGACAGAATATTCAAGGCCTTAGCACAGGGAATGCCTGAATCTATATATGCTAAATGCACCATAAAATGCAATCTTGGAATTATGTTTTGCTTAGGAAATCACCATGAGCATTTTAGTTTCACTTTATCTTATTTTAAATTATGGATTCTGTCTATATTATGCCTATAACCATTATTTCCTGCCAGCTGAGGCAAGAATAAGATTTTCCATTTTAATAATCTTCTATTTTACTTCCCATAGTGGGCAGTAACAGTGAATATAATTATAATTTATAAAAATGAAAAAGTATTAATATGATAATATGGTAAAGACAAAAGAAATAATGACTGTGAGGATCAAAACACTCACTATGCTAGCTGAAATCATAACATAAAAGGGAGTATTGGATTAACATCACTAAAAATGGTGGGGTTAGGAAATCTAAGGCTCTGTCCCTCTACAAACACAACTAAAAACCTATCAAGAAGTCTCAGAATCAGTTGCAGACCCTGTAGTCTAGTCAGAAAGCACAAGAAGCAGGGGAAAGCTCAAGGAAAATAGAAACTGCTGCATTGTGAGGGAAGAGCTCTATGGTATTTAAAAATGCTGCTGTCATCTCCCTTCTCCCAGATGGGAGCAGCCATGAAGCCAGAACCTGCACTCCTGGGCATGCTGTGAGTGCCAGAGGCAGCACAACAGACTGTCTACAAAGAATTGTGTGTGGGTCCCCTGCCTGCAGGATCCCTGAAGGATGGGCAAAAAGGCTTACTTTGATTCACCCAACATGAAACATCCCCAAATAGATGAATGAAATAGATCTATAACTATGCAGGAAATATAATCCCTAATTTTACCCTCTCAAAAAAAAAAAAATAATAATCATGCTTGTATGGTTGTAAGGTTTTTCTAGAGAATTTTCAGTTCAGTTCAGTTCAGCTCAGTCACTCAGTCGTGTCCGACTCTTTGCAACCCCATGAACCGCAGCACGCCAGGCCTCCCTGTCCATCACCAGCTCCCGGAGTCCACCCAAACCCATGTCCATTGTGTCGGTGATGCCATCCAACCATCTCATCCTCTGTTGTCCCCTGCTCCTCCTGCCCTCAATCTTTCCCAGCACAGGATCTTTTCAAATGAGTCAGCTCTTCACATCAGATGGCCAAAGTACTGGAGTTTCCAAATATTAAACAAGAACTGACACCAATTCTTCATGATCTCTTAACAGAAAATAGAGAACTATTACCTACTTTTTAGAGCTAATATTACCCTGATGACATAACCAAAGATCAAACCAAATTAGAAAGCAAATGACTATAGACAAGTATCTCTTACTAATATGAATGTAACAACAACAACAAAAAAAAAACTTTAGCAAAATAGAGTTCTACAATATATAAAATATATAAATGTGTGCTCGGTTGTGTCCCACTTTTTGTAACTCCAAGGACTATAGCCCTCCAGGCTTCTCTGTCCGTGGGATTTCCCAGGCAAGAGTACTGATGTGGCTTGATATTTCCTACTCCAGAAAATCTTTCTGATCCAGGGATTAACCCAGAGACTCTTGGGTGTCCTGCATTGTCAGTCAGATTCTTTACCCACTGAGTCACTTGGGAAGCCCATATAAATATTATATATAATTATTCTATGACCATTAAGTTTGTTCTAGAAATACAAGTCTTTTTGATTATTTAAAAAATCAATGTAATCCACCATTTTAATAAGCTAAAGGAAAAAAAATCACAATTATGTCAATTGATGCTAAAAAGAAAGTCATGAAAATTTAACACTTATTCGGGACAAAAATCTTCAGAAAAACGGGAATAGAAGGGAATTTCTTCAACTTGATAGAGCGTCTACAAATAACCCACAAATAGCATTATACAGTTGACCCTTGAACAACACAGATTTGAACATTGTGGGTCCACTTGCAGACATATTTTTTCAGTAAATATGTCTTACAGTGCCAAGTGATTTGTGGTTGGTTGCATCAGCATGTGGGGAACCATGGATGCTAGAGGGCCCACTGTAAAGTTATCTGAGATTTTTGACAGTGGTGGTTGCTGACTCTAACCACAAAACAGTTCAGGGATAAACTGTATTTAAGTGTTCCCTTGTGGCTCAGCTGGTAAAGAATCTGCTTACAATGCAGGAAACCTGGGTTCAATCCCTGGGTTGGGAAGATCCCCTGAAGAAGGGAAAGGCTACCCTCTTCAGTATTCTGGCCTGGAAAATTCCATGGACTGTGTAGTCCATGGGGTCACAAAGAGTCTTTCAGAGTCCAAAAGACTGTTCTATACCAATACAATATTGTAAAATAATTAACCTCCAATTAAAATAAATAAATTTATATTAAAAAAGTCTTTCATTTTCACTAAACTGTATTTAATAATAAAAGACAATTCTTTCTCCAAAATGTTTTTTTAATAAAATGTTTTAATTTGTTTTTGATTTGACTCTAATTCACGGTGCACCAAAAAAGATTGTAGTCCATGGAAGAACTCACTGAATTTATTTTTCAAAGGGAGAGTTGACTTAAATCTACCTTATCCTCTATTCCTGGACCACTGACTTATCTGACGGTTATTTTCCTTTCACAGAATATAGAAACATATTAAGAAACATACTTAGCATATAAGAAAGATACTTAGCAACTAGTGGAATTCACGCATCTACTCCAGGACCCCAGAAATAGCAGGGAGGGACAAATTAAAATCCAAATAAATGCCTCCTTCAAATAAGATAATAAACAAAAGCAATTCTGTATTCATGGAGGTGATGGCAGAGTTTGGTCCCTTCAGGAAATTTTTGAAAATTGTAGAAGTGATCAATATCACTAAATATCTATTGAATATGATTTTGCTATCACAAAACACAGGTAGGTTGTAGAGAAAATTTGTTTATTGACAATCTATCTGATATCATCAAAATGTCTTAAGCTGGTGATATCAGTTTTGCCTGCAGTTATGGAGGTGGTAACTTGCCTGGTGGTTCAGATGATAAAGTGTCTGCCTACAATGCAGGAGAGCTGGGTTCAGTCCCTGGGTCTGGAAGATCTCCTGGAGAAGGAAATGGCAACTCACTCCAGTATTCTTGCCTGGAAAGAATACCTCCTCCCACGGATGGAGGAACCTGGTAGGCTACAGTCCATGGGGGTCTCAAAGAGTTGGACACGACTGAGCGACTTGAATTTATAGAGGTGGTATATTTACTGTAGCAAATAAAAGCAGAGTTAGGAACCTGGAATGCAGTTGTTTGTCTGTTTTTCCTATCACTATTAGCAAAGAAAGTCAGAATGGGTTTGTTTTTATATAGAAAGGACAATAGTAAGCCTTGATATATATGCCTCAAGGGTATGTCATGTCTGTTTCCTGCGATAATACAGTCCAAAGGGATCTTGATTATCATGATATTTCACAGAAAATGATGCAAGTCTATTTCCTTGATGAGATTAGGCTAATTCCTAGTGAGCAGGAACCAGGAAACACTTTTACCAGTCCTAGTAAAATACATATTTGACAGAGGATCAGAGATAATCTCCTGGGAACTACAGCAGCTTGGCACATGAATTAAGTTGCCAAGGCCCCAGTGGTTTGGAGTGCGTTGCAATATTGCTTCTAAAGTAAAAGACAAGTTGATGAATCTTCCGCTGCCCACCATGAAAAAGAGGCTCTTTTTGGATTTTGATGGCAATATAGATCACATTTGGAATAACCTGTAAGGCTGTCAGCTTGAAATGGTGTAATGAGAAGGAAAAGGTATTTTTTCATTTGTTTCAGCTTGAGTGCTAGTTATTGTACACATGCACTACACAATATAATGGCCCAATATTTTCCAGACATATCATTTTGCTGACAAGGATGTTCTATTAGCTGCTGTCAAGCCCCGCAAATGAGAATCCAGTTCAAATACCTAGAATTCTACATTAATGCCATGGTCACTATTATTAAAAAAAAAAAAAGACACAACTATTTTTTGTTGGAAAACTGGTTCTCAATCCACTCCTAAGTTCCTGGAAGGACTATGTGACTGAAAGACACCAAATGGGTATCCCAAGTGGGAATTATTGATCCAACAAACCACGGTGTTAGACAAGAATACCATCTATCATTCTAGATTTAAAATGATATGTATGAGACCAAACCAAAGCTTGCTCCCAGAGGCACCAGTACATTGCACAGAAGGGTATAAAATGCTTATGGTAGCTGCCCTTGTTCCCTCAGTGCATCTTCCCTATCTCAGTCTCATGACATCACGAAGTTGTGTGTCACCATGTACCAAAAGCAAACATTTCTATTAGATAGCCCTTCTCGTCGAGCTACACTTTCTGCTTTCGTACACCAGTTCTTCTCATTGCTTCATAAGGCCAAAGCGTAGTTGTCCTTCACAGCCCGCAGTCCTGAGGTATGGTACTATTGCTTTTAGTTCTTTACCTTCTGCCCACATTTGTTAAGGATTAAATGCCTTTTAGAATGTTAACTTTAAATGTTCGAACTATTTCTTCCCATGATCAGCTGGACAGAAAAGAAATATTGAATAGTTTCCCTTTTCTTATAAAGAGCTATAAAATAATTTTACTGGAAATGCTAATCACTGCAACCATAGAAGAAAATAAACAAAACTTACAAAAAAAAATTGGCAAGAATGAAATGATGTCATTTGCAGCAACATGAATGGACCTAGAGATTGTCATACTAAATGAAGAAAGTTAGAAGGAAAAAGACGAATACTATATGAGATCACTTGTATGTGGAATCTAAAATACAACACAGTTCAATTCAGTTCAGTCGCTCAGTCGTGTTCGACTCTTTGCAATCCCATGAATCGCAGCATGCCAGGCCTCCCTGTTCATCACCATCTCCCGGAGTTCACTCAGACTCACGTCCATCGAGTTCATGATGCCATCCAGCCATCTCATCCTCTGTCGTCCCCTTTTCCTCCTGCTCCCAATTCCTCCCACCATCAGAGTCTTTTCCAATGAGTCAATTCTTCTCATAGGGTGGTCAAAGTCCTGGAGTTTCAGCTTTAGCATCATTCCTTCCAAAGAAATCCCAAGGCTGATCTCCTTCAGAATGGACTGGTTGGATCTCCTTGCAGTCCAAGGGACTCTCAAGAGTCTTCTCCAACACCACAGTTGAAAAGCATCAATTCTTTGGCGCTCAGCCTTCTTCACAGTCCAACTCTGACATCCATACATGACCACAGGAAAAACCATACCCTTGACACAAATGAACATATATACAAAACAGACATAGAAAAGAGACTTATGATTGCCAAGGGGGATGGAGAGAAAGGAATGGGCATTTGGCCAGGCTTCAACAATACATGAACCATGAANATAGCCTTGACTAGACGGACCTTAGTCGGCAAAGAAATGTCTCTGCTTTTGAATATACTATCTAGGTTGGTCATAACTTTTCTTCCAAGGAGTAAGCGTCTTTTAATATCATGGCTGCAGTCACCATCTGCAGTGATTTTGGAGCCCAAAAAGATCATGTCTGACACTGTTTCCACTGTTTCCCCATCTATTTCCCATGAAGGGATGGGACTGGATGCCATGATCTTCGTTTTCTGAATGTTGAGCTTTAAGCCAACTTTTTCACTCTCCTCTTTCACTTTCATCAAGAGGCTTTTTAGTTCCTGTAACCAAATACTGAGTTCCAGTAAACTGTAGCACTTTATCACATATGAAGTAGGATTTTTTTTAAAAAAGTCAATTCTTACACACAATGATGAAAGAACTCAAACATTTTCACATCTTTAGAAAACCACCAGGATGGTCATACTGTTTATCTTAAACTTCAGTTCATGAAGTCTTTAGTCTCAGGAATGACAGAGTTGTGCTGGCTTGCTTTCTCAGTGTGCAGAGGACAAGAACTCCCTTCTGATGAGTCAAGCCGGTGTGACGCAGGTGTTGTGAAACAGAGCTGCACCTGCCGGGTTAGTGTCTCCCCTAACGGGGGAGCAGAGGAGGGGAGCAGCATAGTTGACTTGTAGGGAGGACTCGTGTGGCTGGGATGCAGCAGTCTCTTGGTGCCACACATCCTGGGCCATTGGGACAGCTGGGGTGTTCTGACGTCTCATCGGGTTAGGTGACCAAACCGTGGATTTCCACCTTTCCATCTTTTACTCGTTTTCCTCAGGCATTATTCATAAAGGCTAATGTTTATGAGAGCCAGACAGAAAGATACCATTTACACAAAGATCTTCTGTGTGTTTTAAGTTTAGCTTCTTAAGTAAATGAGTTAACATGTGGAATAGAATTTCCAAGGAGCATCTGCCAGTTACGGTGGTGGTATTGGCCTTGGGATAATTGATATTTGGCTGTTCTGACAGTAATAGTCTAACAGATCAGCTGCTTCTTGACTCTCTCTTTGGAACATGGTAACAGGGTCATCTCAACATAGTGGAGGATGCTTAGCTTTTAAAAAGTTCATGGTTGGGAAAGGAGTCTTTTGTTTAAGAGCTGTGATGGTATGTGAGGTATATGTTTAAAAGGGTGTTTGGAACACAGCTTTGTTCAATTTTAAGTTGTGTAATTGCCTTAGCAAAAGACCATTTCAGTCATTTTGATTTTAATAGTACTTTGATAAAGACTTAAAAGGAGCACTGAAAGACTGGACTTTATACTAGTATTATAAAGTTTGGTCTAGAGATTCAGGACTCAGGTTAAGTTTTTAAAAAATATATATCTACATTTTGTAAAATATATATATATATATATAAACAATACCAAAGTAGTGGTGTATTTAATCCTTTTCTATTAAAGTTTTGGTGACACACCATAGGTCAGTAATAACTTAGGATAGATAGGCTTAAACCTCCCACCTCCCTGTTTTGCTTGTTTTCTTCTTCAGTAAGAAGCCTCTAGATTGGGCAAGCCAGGCTACAGTTTATTTGTACATCTGTACTCCCGTCTCTGCACAGAGGATTTGCAGTAAATAATAGCAACAGCAACAGCAGTAATAGCACAGGTGGCGTTTATCGGGTGCTTACCGTGAGCTAGGCGCGTGTTCCTTATGCCTGGCGTGTGATGTGGCGTTTATCGGGTGCTTACCGTGAGCTAGGCGCGTGTTCCTTATGCCTGGCGTGTGATGTGGCGTTTATCGGGTGCTTACCGTGAGCTAGGCGCGTGTTCCANTTCACCCTTGCCATCTCTTGTTTGACCACTTCCAATTTGCCTTGATTCATGGACCTGACATTCCAGGTTCCTATGCAATATTGTTCTTTACAGCATCGGATCTTGCTTCTATCACCAGTCACATGCACAACTGGGTATTGTTTTTGCTTTGGCTCCATCCCTTCGTTTTTTCTGGAGTTATTTCTCCACTGATCTCCAGTAGCATATTGGGCACCTAACGACCTGGGGAGATTCTCTTTTGATATCCTATCATTTTGCCTTTTCCTACTGTTCATGGGGTTCTTGAGGCAAGAATACTGAAGTGGCTTGCCATTCCCTTCTCCAGTGGGCCACGTTCTGTCAGACCTCTCCACCATGACCCGCCCGCCTTGGGTTGCCCTGCAGGCATGGCTTGGTTTCACTGAGTTAGACAAGGTCCTGGTCCTAGTGTGATTAGATTGACTAGTTTTCTGTGAGTATGGTTTCAGTGTGTCTGCCCTCTGATGCCCTCTTGCATCACCTACCATCTTACTTGGGTTTCTCTTACCTTGGGCATGGGTTGTCTCTTCATGGCTGCTCCTTACCTTGGACGAGGGGTATTACAACCACTGATCTTGTAAAACTATGTATTTGATCAACTTTGTTTCTAGTCATCTAATTATCCTTAATTTTATCTGAGGCTCAGTCACACATTTGGTCGGTTTCCCAGGTGGCTCAGTGGTAAAAGAATCTGCCTGTCAATGCCGGAGATGTAAGAGACATGAGTTCAGTCCCTGGGTCGGAAAGATCCCCTGAAGGAGGAAATGGCAACCCACCCCAGTATTCTTGCCTGAAGAATCCCATGGACAGAGGAGCCTGGCATGCTACAGTCCAGGGGGTCACAAAAAGTCGGACACAACTGAGTGACTGAGCATGCATGCATACATTTGTAGGGAACTTTAATCTTGTAACATAGGCAGCATATAATATAACTAGTAACATTAATAAGGTCATAAGCAAGTATTTAAACTAAGAACTTCCATTAGGTGTGGCCCAGTCTCTCCAGGTTGTCTGACTAGTCCGTTCTGCACCAATCGCTGTCTTTAAGGGAAATGATATATTGGCTTTGACATAAAGTTCACCAAAGATGTCTGCACATACAAGGCAAGTAAGCAGGAGGTCACTGTGACCCCTTACCAGGATTGACAAAGGAATGTTATGTCTAAGAAGTTACATGGCTGGCGCCAGAAGGAGAAAAATTGATCTTTGTGGTTGAGCAGGTATTTCTGCCACATGGGAGGTCTGCTTAACACATAATGCAGCTGCACAATGTAAGTAGAGGGGAAGAAGGAGGCCAAAGGGCAGAGAGAAAGTTTTGTGTCTAAATTTTCCTTGTCTTGCCTTAAAATGTGAATTTCTTTTCATTAAGAAGTTAAGAAAAAATCCAGTGTGAGGCTTGACTTTAGATCCCTGGACCTAACCACTTGTTGCTTCCCACCTGTCTTCTCTCTTGCAGGTACTGGGTACCTCGACAACGTGACCTTGATCTCAGCCCGCCCCATCTCGGGAACCCCAGCACCCTGGGTTGAACAATGTGTATGTCCTGCTGGGTACAAGGGACAGTTCTGCCAGGAATGTGCTTCTGGCTACAAAAGAGATTCAGCCAGACTGGGACCTTTTGGCACCTGTATTCCTTGTAACTGCCAAGGGGGAGGGGCCTGTGATCCAGACACAGGTGAGTGAAAAGACACCTGAACCAGGCAGTTTGGGGTGCAGCCAGGTGACCAGGGTCTCCCGTGGAAGAGAGAGCTGTGCAGGAAAGGCAGTGCCGGAACTCATTTCAGAGATGGGAAGGGATTAAGGAGAGCAGGGCTGGACGCAAGGGAAGATGGACACGACACTTTATTACAGTCCATCCTCTTCATGATGGAAATGCCACAAGGTTGTGAGAAAGGTGCTAGGTTACAGGAAACGGCTGTCATGGTTCAGTGAGGGGTGGGGGAGCTGGTGTCAAATTGCAAGAATTGTTTGGAGAGATCAAAGGCAGTGTCAGGACCTGAATGAATGTGCCAACAAGTGGTGGGGAAGAGGGGAGCGGTGCTAACTTATGGATGGTGGTAAAAGGAGTGCGTGTCTGCTTAGCCTGGGAGAGGAAGGGTGAGATTCAGGGTTGTGGCCATGTTTAGAGTTGGTAGGAGGGCAGAGGGGAGGGCCAGTGCTCAGGCACTCTGGGGAAAGCTGCAGAAAGGGAGGCTTTGAATTACCAAGCCCTGCCTCCCACGCGTCGTCCTCTGTATTAAAGAAAGCGGATAGGTTTACCTGCTCATTTTTCTGCCCCTCTGTTCTCCCTCTGCCTCCCAGGAGATTGTTACTCAGGGGATGAGAACCCCGACATCGAGTGTGCGGACTGCCCCATCGGTTTCTACAACGACCCGCATGACCCCCGCAGCTGCAAGCCCTGCCCCTGTCGCAATGGGTTCAGCTGCTCCGTGATGCCCGAGACAGAGGAGGTGGTGTGCAATAACTGTCCCCACGGCGTCACTGGTGAGGCCAGCTGCCCTGCCTCCTGCCATGCATCTGTCCAATCCAAGGGCTCTCCAGGGACTGCTCATGACTGAGGGTTATTCTCAATGGGCTCATTTTAAAAATAAGGAGAGATCGATGCCCAAGAGCTGAAGTGGATTGAAGAAGGGTGGGGCGTAGAGCTATGGGAGGACACAGCTAAAGCTGTTTTAAGAGGTTTGTAGTTAGGAGGCGAAGTTGTCAGATGAAATATAGAGTTTAACTAAGTTTTAAAAAATGAACCCCAAGGAGGGACTTCCCTGGTGGCCCAGTTGTTAAGATTTCACATTCCAATGGGGTGAGGATGGGGGGCTGTCTCTTATACACATCTAGATGTGTATAAGAGACAGACCCTGGCCTGCATGCAGGGCTTCCGCAGGGATACAGCGGACCGCCCTGCAGGTGGATTCCCTTCTTTCTGAGCAGGGGACCCGGCAGTCCTCCCCAAGGGCAGGCTCAGGCCTTTTCTGCCCAGNGGATGGGGGGTGGGGATGAGATGAGGGGTTGAGGGGCGGGTGCAGGTTTGATCTCTAGTTGGGGATCTAGGGTCCCACATGCCACATGGCCAAAAAACCCAAAGATAAATAATACTGTAACAAATTCAATATAGATTTTTAAAAAGGTCCTTATCAAAAACAAAAACAAAAAAATATTGAACCAAGCTAAAGAAGAGAAACTTAGTAACCTTACATGTGTTACACCTCTCTGCTGGTTGGTCTCAAAGAAGAGCTTGTCTTGAGCCGCAGCCTTGGTGGTTTGGTGCTCCATCTGACTTTTCCCTAGCCAGCTTGTTAACTGGCAGGAAGGCCCCTGGTGGTGCTTGTGTTCTAGAGTCTGTGACCGCCATGCTGTGGAAGAGTCAGCCTCTTGCTGTGGGTTCCTGCTCCTGAGCCTGCTGTTCTGGGGTCCCAGGTGGGGGAAGCTCTTCTGGGGAGTAGCATAATTTCAGCCTCTGCCTCTGGTTTTGCTGCTAATCGATGGTCACGTGGGTGGCTTGACTCGTGCTTTCTTCCAGGCGCCCGCTGTGAGCTCTGTGCTGACGGCCACTTTGGGGACCCCTTTGGGGAACATGGTCCAGTGAGGCCTTGTCAGCCCTGTCAGTGCAGCAACAATGTGGACCCCAATGCCCCCGGGAACTGCGACCGCCTGACAGGCAGGTGTCTGAAGTGCCTTCACAACACGACCGGTGCCCACTGCGACCAGTGCAAAGCCGGCTACTATGGGGACCCCTTGGCTCCCAACCCAGCGGACAAGTGTCGAGGTAGGACTGCACCCTTGCGCAGACTCACCAGGCTGTGTGTGTGTGTGCGCGCGCGTGTGAGAACATACAAATGGGCAAGGCTGACCAGAGGTAGTACTGTCATGCCGCTTCGGCGTCTCTGACCTGCCTGGACTTTCGCTGATTAGAAGTCTTAAGACCAGTTTCCCCTGCAGCAGGGCTCTGGCAGTCAGACCCAGAGGGTGTCGAAAGGGTTAAGGCTGAGTGGAAGAAGTGAAAAGGGTCAGGTTTACATTCCAGACTGGAAGAGGAGATAAAATGGGGCTGCCTCCTATGCGTAGTCCCCAGGCTGGTAGGCAGGCAAGTGGCCGCCAGACCCGTAAGAGGAAGGTAATAAATGACTCGAGACGAAGCCTGGACTCATTGAAGTGGGAGGGGAGTGGGCTGTAAAGTAGCTGGAGAGACCCTCTCAGGAAGTCAGTGTGATTGATGTATAGAAAGGTGACAGTCCACACGTCTCCTAAGGAGGTCGGGCTTCAAAGCAGTGGCTCTCCTGGAGCATTCCTCGGGGCTGCTTCAGATCAGATCAAAGCATGAATGTGCACACCGGGCCTCTTGCTCAGCCCTTCTTTCAAGCCTTTGCACGTGTTCTGTTCTAGAGGCAAATTCAGTTCAAGGGAGCTGGCCTGCCACTTAGACTCACCCCTCAGTCACCAAGGTCCCAGACCAGCCTGTACCCAGAACTCAGGCTTGCTTTTATTTTAAGGTCCAGAGTGGCTCTGGGGACCCAGATTGGAGGCTCCCCAGGAGGTCTGCAGGGCGCCCAGAGCCCTTCATTCACAACAGAGTGCCCAGCCCTGGAAATGCTTGAGGACCTCTGTGCAACTTAGGGCTTCTATCCAGGGGCACAAATTCCACCTGCCCTGACCCCAGCTTGTGGGTTAGCTGTGATGTCATGTGATAGGAAGCATTCACATGACATCAGCAGTATGAGTTTAAGTCCCGTTTTTTAGCATACCTCTTGTATTATTCTGATCTTGCCAATTAATTTCTCTGAGTCTCAGTTTCCTCATATGGACCATTAATATTTTACTCAAAGTGGTTGCAAAGATAAAATAGCATATGAGAAAGCACACTGTAAACTATATAACTCCATCTGAAAAGAAAAGTGAAATTGTTAGTTGCTTAGTCATGTTCAGTTCTTTGCGACTCCAAATACTGTAGCCCACTAGGCTCCTCTGTCCATGGGATTCTCCAGGCAAGAATACTGGATGGGTTGCCATCTCCTTCCCTGGGGATCTTCCCAGCCCAGGAATTGAACCCAGATCTCCTGCATTGCAGGCAGATTCTTTACTGTCTGAGCCACCAGGGAAGCCCATATCTATAAAGTGCTATTAATAGAGATTTCACTGCCTTTAGACAATACAATTTTTTCACTGAACTATCTTTTATCAAGCTTTTACCATGTGTGCAGTGTGGAGCTAGATAGCAAGGTTATAATAATGAATAAGTCAGCCCAGCTCGGCAAAGAGCTTATATGCTAATAAGGAAGACACATAAATATGGAAGCAAATAATAACATATGCTCAGACATTATTCCAAGTGTTTTGTGATCACTGAAGTTGGAGTACCCAGAGAATCACTCCATTTGAGCAGTGTCTCACCCACTGTTACATCCTCAGCTCCTAGAACAGAATGTGACACATAGTGCTACTGAATCAGTTTGATTGAATAAAGGTACTGCTTTACTGAATTCCCTACGTCAAAGGCAGCAGAGCAGAAGGGAAACAGCGCTGGCTCTTTCCAAGTTCTCATTCTTGCCATCTTCTGGCTGTATGTCCTAGAACAGATTACTCAACCTCTCTGAGCCCATATTTCTCAGCTGTATTATGCAGAGAGGTGTCTACATCTGGCATATTGTAGGCCCAGAAGAAATGTTACTCTTCCTGTGAGCAAACCCAGAGTGTCTGTGGAATATCCAAGAGCCTTACAATTTAATGGGGGGAGGTAAATCAGTGTCACTAGAAAGGAGGGGCTGTTGAAGTGTCTCTTCATCCACACACACCCACCAAACAAACCTGCCAGATGATTCCCAAGACCTCTCTGTGTTGGGAATGTGCTTGGAGACATAGCCAAGAAATGAATCCAACACAACATGAGTCAACAAGGGCAAAGAAGGGTTCCTTGCTCTGGGTAACTGGATCTTCCTTTTATCTTTGCTATACCTCCAGGTTCCAGAATTAGTTTGACGTGAAAGCTTCCTGTTTGTCTTTTGTCTCTAGCTTGCAACTGCAACCCGATGGGTTCGGAGCCCGTGGAGTGTGGAAGTGATGGCAGCTGTGTTTGCAAACCAGGATTTGATGGCCTCAGCTGTGACCAGGCAGCATTAATCAACTGTCCAGCTTGCTATAATCAAGTGAAGAGTCAGGTGTGCATGCTAGCCAGCCCTCACCTTCGCAAGTAAAATCCTGAAGTATCTTCTGGGTGGTTCTGTCACAAACCCAGGCTCCTCCTAGTCTCCTAAGGACAGAAGTGGGGATTACTATTTCTCTCTTAAAAAAAATTTCCGCATAGTAGTAATAATACTTCAGAGTTATGTTCTTATATTTACCATCTTTGAAAAATGTGTTTTCTTCAAAAGTTACATAGGTGAAACCAAGAATGCTACCCATGTCCACTGAATCTGAATTCAGTCCTCTATTATAATATGCCACTTTCTCGATGGATTTTTCCCAAGAAATGTCCTTATGAAACACACAAAGGAAACCTAAACACGTAAAAGAGATGTCATGGATCACTGCCTTGTCATGGCAAAGGGGCTTGCATAACTCAATGAAGTTATGAGCCATGCTGTGCAGGGACACCTAAGACGGGTCACAGTGAAGAATTCTGACAAAACATGGTCCACTGAAGGAGGGAATGGTGAATCTCTCCAGTATTCTTGCCTTGAGAACTCCATGAACAGTATGAAAAGGCAAAAAGATACGACACTGGAAGATGAGCCCCCGACGTTGGAAGATGTCCAATATGGTACTGGGGAAGAGCAGAGAAATAGCTCCAGAAAGAAAGAAGTGGCTGGGCCAAAGCAGTTCTAATGCTCAGTTGTGGATGTGTCTGGTGGTGAAAGTAAAGCCCAATACTGTAAAGAACAATACTGCATAGGAACCTGGAATGTTAGGCCCGTGAATCAAGGTGAATTGGATGTGGTCAAGCAGGAGATGGCAAGAGTGAACACTGATACTTTAGGAATCAATGAACTAAAATGGACGGGAATGGGTGAATTTAATTCAGATGACCATTGTAACTATGATGGTCTGTGCAAGAATCCCTTAGAAGAAATGGAGTAGCCCTCATAGTCAACAAGAGTCTGAGATGTAGTACTTGAGTGCAATCTCAAAAATGGCAGAATGATCTCAGTTCGTTTCCAAGGCAAACCATTCAACATCACAGTAATCCAAGTCTATGACCACAATGCTGAAGTTGACTAGTTCTATGAAGACTTACAAGACCTTCTAGAACTAACATCCCCCCCCCCAAAAAAAGATGTCCTTTTCATCACAGGGGACTGGAATGCAAAAGTAGGAAGTCAAGAGATACCTGGAGTAACACGCAAGTTTGGCCTTGGAGTACAAAGTGAAGCAGGGCAGATGCTAACAGAGTTATGCCAAGAGAACACACTGGTCATAACAAACAATGTCTTCCAACAACAATTCTCTTCCACCAGTTCCCTGGTGGCTCAGAGGTTAAAGTGTCTGCCTGCAATGCGGGAGACCTGGGTTTGATCCCTGGGTCGGGAAGATCCCCTGGCAAAGGAAATGGCAACCCACTCCAGTATTCTGGCCTGGAGAATCCCATGGACAGAGGAGCCTGGTGGGCTACAGTCCACGGGGTCGCAAAGAGTCAGGAACGATTGAGCAACTTCACTTCACTTCACTTCCAACAACACAAGAGACGACTCTACGCATGGATATCACCAGATTGTCAATACTAAAATCAAATTGATTGTACTCTTAGCAGCTAAAGATGGAGAAGCTCAATATAATCAGCAAAAACAAGACTGGGGAACTGACTGTGGCTCAGATCATGAGCTCCCTATTACCAAACTCAGACTTAAGTTGAAGATAGGGAAAACCATTAAGCCATTCAGGTATGACCTAAATCAAATCCCTGATGGTATATAGTGGAGGGGTCAAATCAGTTCAGTTCAGTTCAGTCGCTCAGTTGTGTCCGATTCTTTGCGACCCCATGATTGCAGCACGCCAGGCCTCCCTGTCCATCACCAACTCCTGGAGTTCACTCAGATTCACATCCATCGAGTCAGCGATGCCATCCAGCCATCTCATCCTCTGTCGTCCCCTTCTCCTCCTGCCCTCAATCCCTCCCAGCATCAGGGTCTTTTCCAATGAGTGAACTCTTTGCATGAGGTGGCCAGAATACTGGAGTTTCAGCTTCAGCATCATTCCCTCCAAAGAAATCCCAGGGCTGATCTCCTTCAGAATGGACTGGTTGGATCTCCTTGCAGTCCAAGGGACTCTCAAGAGTCTTCTCCAATACCACAGTTCAAAAGCATCAATTCTTCGGCACTAAGCTTTCTTCACAGTTCAACTCTCACATCCATACAAGACCACTGGAAAAACCATAGCCTTGACTAGATGGACCTTTGTTGGCAAAGTAATGTCTCTGCTTTTCAATATGCTAGCTAGGTTGGTCATAACCTTTCTTCCAAGGAGTAAGCATCTTTTAATTTCATGGCTGCAGTCACCATCTACAGTGATTTTGGAGCTCCCAAAAATAAACTCTGATACTGTTTCCACTGTTTCCCCATCTATTTCCCATGAAGTGATGGGATCAGATGCCATGATCTTCATTTTCTGAATGTTGACCTTTAAGCCAATTTTCTCACTCTCCACTTTCACTTTCATCAAGAGGCTTTTTAGTTCCTCTTCACTTTCTGCCACAAGGGTAGTGTCTTCTGCATATCTGAGGTTATTGATATTTCTCCCGGCAATCTTGATTCCAGCTTGTGTTTCTTCCATTCCAGCGTTTCTCATGATGTACTCTTTTTAATTTCATGGCTGCAGTCACCATCTGCAGTGATTTTGGAGCTCCCCAAAATAAAGTCTGATGCTGTTTCCACTGTTTCCCTATCTATTTAATGGCAATCTTTAAAAAAAAAAAAAAACCTACAAACAATAAATGCTGGAGAGGGTGTGGAGAAAAGGGAACCATCTTACACTGTTATTAAGAATGTAAATTGAGATGGCCACTATGGAGATCAGTCTGGAGGTTTCTTAAAAAACTAAAAATAGAACTACCATATGATGCAGCAATCCCGTTACTGGGCATATACACTGAGAAAACTATAATTCAAAAGTACACATGTACCCAATGTTCATTGAAGCACTATTTATAATAGCCAGGACAAGGAAGCAACCTAAGTGTCCATCGACAGATGAATGGATACAGAAGTGGTACATGTGTACAATGGGATATTACTCAGCCATAAGAAGGAATTAAATTGGGTCATTTGAAGAGATGTAAATAGACTTAACGTCTGTCATACAGAGTGAAGTAAGTCAGGAAAACAAAGATCATATATTAACACAGGTATTTAGAATCTAGAAAAATGATACAGATGAACCTAGTTTCAGGGCAGGAATACAGATGAAGACATAGAGAACACATCTTTCCACTTTCTTGATTGTATCCCTCCTTTGAGGGTACAAAAGTTGCAAATTTTGATAATGTCAAGGTGTCTATTTTTTCTTTGGCTGTTTGTGCATTAGGTACCATGCCTAGCCCAAGATGGTGAAGATTCACATATATATTTTCTTCATATTTGGGTATTTTTATTTACTTTGAAGCAAATTTTGTGTATTGGCATGAATGAAAGTTCCAACTTCATTCTTTTGCACTGCATGTCTGTGCCAGGTCCATTTGTCAAAAAGGTTATTCCTCTCCAATAAAATTATCCCGGTACCTTTGTTCACAGTAAATTGGCCCAAAATGTAAAGGATTATTTTTGGACACTAAATAGTATTTCATTGAACTGTAGTATGTCTGAATGTGTGAATCCTCCAATTTTTTTTAAGACTTTTTAAGCTATTCTATATTTCTTGCATTTCCATAATGAATTTTAGAATCAGCTTGTCAATTTCTGCAAAAGAACCAGCTTGGATTTGATAGCTGAACATAACTTTATATGTTCTCTAAAAAAACTTGAGATAACCTGTTAAATCATAAATATCTTAGACTGGATAGCTGATAGGCATCAGCTATAAGTAGGTAGAAAATATTGCTTGGGAAAGAAGTTTGGGAAGGTAAATGTAGAGAGCTCTGAGCACCACAGAAAGACTATTGCCACCCAGTCTGCTAGACTGTAATTCTGGCATCACTCCTTTTTTCTGGGAAAATCTCATTTCAACCTAATCAATTTCTCATGAAGAGTTCCTCCTCTCTCTCCCTGTGTCTCACATTGTTACTTCACTGCACTGCAGTATAAATAATAGCATTAGCTACCATGTATCCTGCCACTTATTATTCAAAACACATTCCTGACATAATATATTTAATGTCTGTAACCAACTTAATTGGTAAATGATATTAGTTATTACACAGATAAAGATATAAGGAGTCAGTGGAGAGCTTTATATATTTAAGTAGAAAGTGTTATAGATGGAATTTGGACTAATCCCATGGCAGACAGTAGATTAGTTTCAGTCACATAGTTGTGTACAGCTATTTTGAGACCTCAAGGACTATAGGCCACCAGTTTTCCTGACATAATATATTTAATGTCTGTAACCAACTTAATTGGTAAATGATATTAGTTATTACACAGATAAAGATATAAGGAGTCAGTGGAGAGCTTTATATATTTAAGTAGAAAGTGTTATAGATGGAATTTGGACTAATCCCATGGCAGACAGTAGATTAGTTTCAGTCACATAGTTGTGTACAGCTATTTTGAGACCTCAAGGACTATAGGCCACCAGTCTCCTCTGTCCATGGGATTCTCCAGGCAAGAATACTGGAGTGGGTTGCCATTCCTTTCTCCAGGGGATCTTCCTGGCCCAGGAATTGAACCCAGATCTCCTGAAATGCAGGCAGATTCTTTACTGTCTGAGCCATATAACTCAAGCTTTAATCTATTTTTAAAATTCCCTCCCACAAAGCACCCAATTAATGCATGTTCTTAAAATCAATTATCCATTCAAAAGTAAATCAAATTTCAGCAGTGCCAACAATCTGCACTATCTTTGTAAGCTGTGAATCGCAAATCTTCAACTTTCATATAGTTAGAGATCTAAAGAAGTCCACCCGTCATTTTAGAACAGCAACTAGAGCTTAACCATAGCAAAGTTATATGTGATGATTTGGTTGAGCCTCAAAATAATCCATGGGGAGTGAAAGAGGGAAAGGACATTGATGACAGAAAAAAAAAATGTTGAAGATAGTGAAAGATATATCAAGCTCACTTTCACATTTTACCTGCTTTTGAAAATTATAATGTCCACAATAGAAGTTTATTTTTTGAATCAGCAGCTTTGAGAGTTTTTAACCCCAAATGCATTTGATTAATAGTATCTCTTTTAAAGAATTAGTAACCTCAGAAAAAATAAAACAAGATGAAATAATATTTAGGCAAGGTAAATACATACATGAAGAAAACCATAGCAACAAGATTACTTCTTTAAGAACTAGTTTAAACTGATGGTTCTAGCTTTTCATCTCATTTTAAAGGCTCCAATTTTCTCGCTCCTCCCTGTGTCCAAGTTCTAGCTACCACTGCTCTAGATAGCCAGCACAAAACTGCCTCAGTCATGTTCTGAATCCTGAATTATTTGCCTTTGTTTTTCTCCCAAGCTACTCATCAGCTTATATAATCATTTTATTCTGCAACTTGTGAAGTTCAAGTTTCAAGTTTTTTCCCAGCACTTCCTCAGTGCTGGGAAAACTCAGTCAAACTCTACTTTCTCTAAACTACTAAAGTGGCCTTGGTAGTATTTTTTGGTAGACCTCCAACAACATGGAAAACCCCAGGCCATGTGCTCTGAAACCTATTATTTTTATTCCTAGGTCATGCTTTTCATGGGATGCTGCCAGCAAATGACAGAGACTGCAGGGATACATAATGAGTCTATTCCTGGAAGACATGCAATTCCTCTGATAGGCAACTTTGCCTAACAAGTTCCCAAGTAACCTACTGAATCTTTCAGAGACCACACAGCTGATTACAACATTTCCACCCACCCTACCTTCCCCTTCACTCAGAGTCAGTGCTGCCTTGTCATCTGACACCTGCCTCTCCAGATTCCTCAGGCTTCTTCCCCATTTTCTCTCACAGTTGATTTCCATAATAAAAATCCTTGCTTCTGGGGAGGCATCAATCAGGAGTTTGGGATGGAAATATACACAGTACTATATATAAAATAGATAACTTCAAAATTGGAGAAGGTAGAGGCAGAGCTGTGTTGAGTATTTGTTGACATTCTTACCTTAATTTTGAAGGATCTCTACTCACTAAATGTTATTCATAGTTCTTACTACAAAAATCATTAACTTATTTTTTAAAGTAGATTTTCTTTGGAGGATCAGGAATGAGACGACCTTCTTATATTTAGGATATGACAGTGAAAAAAAATTTTTTAATATACCCAGAGGCTATTTTCAGAGAAGGCAGTGGCACCCCACCCCAGTACTCTTGCCTGGAAAATCCCATGGATGGAGAAGCCTGGTAGGCTGCAGTCCATGCTAAGGGTCGGACACAACTGAGCGACTTCCCTTTCACTTTTCACTTTCATGCATTGGAGAAGGAAATGGCAACCCACTCCAGTGTTCTTGCCTGGAGAATCCCAGGGACGGGGGAGCCTGGTGGGCTGCCGTCTGTGGGGTCACACAGAGTCGGACATGACTGAAGCGACTTAGCAGCAGCAGTGTAGCACAGGGAACTCTACTCGATACTCTGTCAGTTCAGTGACTCAGTCGTGTCCGATTCTTTGCGACCCCATGAATCGCAGCACGCCAGGCCTCCCTGTCCATCACCAACTCCCGGAGTTCACTCAAACTCACTTCCATCGATTCAGTGATGCCATCCAGCCATCTCATCCTCGGTCGTCCCCTTCTCCTCCTGCCCTTGCATTGGAGAAGGAAATGGCAACCCACTCCAGTGTTCCTGCCTGGAGAATCCCAGGGACGGGTGAGCCCGGTGGGCTGCCGTCGATGGGGTCGCACAGAGTCGGACACGACTGAAGTGACTTGGCATAGTACACATGTACACATGAATGTGATACTTTTTTTTTTTTTTTAGCAGAAACAAGTGATTGGTTTAAAAACTATGATAAGAAAAAAATATAGGTCTGCATGTGCAAACATGTATGTGTGTGTGTGTGTGTCCCTGTGCACGTATAGTAATCTTTAAATATTTGTATCACATCCAGTGCAATAAAATGAGCACGCACAGAGGCATAAGGGAAATGAAAAATGTTAAAAGTGACAACAGAAGATGCACATTTCCTTATTAGGTAAGGTGGATATAATGGTCAACAGAATTTTCTGCACTATTTAAAATTTTATCTCACTTCTTTATCTTTTTATTTTTGGTTAATTATAAGCAAAGTAAAAATAGGTGTACAAGTAAGGTTGCATTCTCCTGAATTGTTGACTATGTGATACAACAATACCAGGTTCATATTTTTGAATCTTACTTCACCTAAATATAGTGTATAATAATACTGGTTTGTGTATCTTGCTAGCAATTTCAATCAAGTTTGCTAATTCATTTTTAACAAGAATAATGAGAGGGAAATCCATGGTTTAGATCTGCATCTTTGATCTGTAGTTCAGATCAGTGCTCAGTTGGTAAGAATCATGTTATTGCAAATAATGTTGTAAATCTAACAAAATCTTGTAAAGACAAACCTAAAATGACAAATACCAGTCTTGTGATTCAGTTCTGCTTCACTGAGCTTAAAGAGTCGGACACAACTGAGCAATTGAACTGAACTGAACTTAAAATAATGATCAGACTTGAATTGTCACTTCAGTTCATTTCTGGTTTCTTCTCTCACAGTATCTTCATATACACAAATCTAAGGCCAACTCTCTGTTTAGTGACTGTGGCAAGAACTGTCCCTTCTGCCTGGGCTCTGCAGATGCCACATTTACACAGTGATGGTGTTAGAATTCTTAAATAGAAATGTCTTAGGCTTGTTAACTTGTTTAGAAGGTGAACTAGGTTATTCTTTTTAAGTCATGGATGCTGAGCAAGCACCTTCTCTTTCCAATTCTGTATGAGAAAAACATGAGTTTCCTTTTCATATTTTGGCATGGTATGGAGTGGGCAGATAATGAAGTATAGTAACTATATCACTGAGATGGAAATCAAAGGTAGAAGCTGGTCTAAAAGAAAGGGTAGGATATCTTAGTTCTGTTTACCTTAGTCCTTTCATAAAGAATACTTCTGTTTCAAAAGGTCTTGGGGCTTTATAGCACCCTGTTAAGTCCATCAAGAACTGGAGAGCACAGTGCTATGACTAATGAGGATGTAGGGCTGAGGTTATTGATAAGTATGCCCTGCAGATGAGCTAGATAACATGGAATTTCAAACTCTAAGTGTCATTGTAGGTGGTACTAAGGACTTGGTCAGTCAGTTCAGTTGCTCAGTAGTGTCCAACTCTTTGCAACCGCATGGACTGCAGCAAGCCAGGTTTCCCTGTCCATCACCAAATCCCAGAGTTTACTCAAACTCATGTCTTATCATGTTGGTGATGCCATCCAAAGATCTCATCCTTTGTCATCCCCTTTTCTTCCTGCCTTCAATCTTTCCCAGCATCAGGGTCTTTTCAAATGAGTCAGTTCTTCGCATCAGGTAGCCAATACCTGAAACTAACACAATATTATAAATAAACTATACTCCAATCATTTTTTTAAATCTTTGCTTGTTTAATCACCTTGATATCTACTTCTTTGTTGTTGTTTAGTTGCCAAGTTGTGTCCAACTCTTTGTGACCTCATGGACCAGGCTTCTCTGTCCATGGGATTCTCCAGGGAAGTATACTGGGATATACTGGAATGGGTTGCCATTTCCTTCTCTAGGGAATCTTCCTAACCCAAGGATTGAACCCAAGTCTCCTATCTGCAGGCAGATTCTTTACCATCACACCACCAAGGAAGTCCAATCTATTTCTTTGAGGACTGCTAATAACATTTTGGATGGCTCCCCACTTCCAGTCAATTTTAAGTACAAGTTCTTTGGATTTGTTTTACCCTTTGGTCTGATAACAGCATTTAATGTTTATCTCTTCTTCCAGACTTGTGGAAAGGAAGTTTGAGAGGCACTGTATCTCTGTTCTCAGACTGCATTTGGAGCCCCTTTGGCTGTTGGCCTTTCTTCCACTCAGTATTTACCATAGTTCAATGTTCTCTTTATGGCAAATGTGAATTAGGTACTTGTGGGTTCCTTGAGAGACTTTATTAGAGATATCCTCGATCCCTGCCCATGCTGATAAGAGATATCTGATTGCAGTTTTCTTTCTGTTCTCTGCCCCAGCTTAGTAGAAACTTAGAGCCTCTGTTAGTAGAATCATTCACATAGAGAATAACCTTCTTAAGTGTGGTCCCTACAGAGTAGCTCAAGCTCATCTCCTTCCAAATGCTCAGCAGACCCACAAAAGTCTACACATTCTTGCTATACCACAAGGGGTTGGAGCTGACTGCCACATGTCTGTCGTCTCTCCTCCCAGGATTTTTCTCCACCTGTCCACAATTATCTTATTGCTGTATTCAAAAAGGAACAGATGTCCAACCTGGATGGGAGGGAATTTGGGGGAGAATGGATGCATGTATATGGTTGGCTGAGTCACCTTCACTACTCACCAGACACTACCACAGTGTTGTTAATCAACTATACCCCTCAAGACAAAATAAAATGCTTAAAGTTTAAAATTATAAAAATAAATAATTTAGGTGATAAAAAAATCATTTAAAAAAAGGCACAGATGTCATATCAGCAAACCACTTCATAAGAACACTTCTGAAAGGGAAGTGAAATGCCAGGATCCTCTTCTTTCTCTACAAATTATCTTCTCTGAACCACATCACTGAGATTATGGATGAGGGACATACACCTATTCTTCAACAGGAAAGGGAAGCATAAGCTCTATCACTCGCTTCTAGGCTCTCATATAGGACTTCAACAGAGTTCTCTGAAATAGCCACCTTTCCTGTAGTATTTCTATGTAAATGGAATAGAGGAAAAGAATGGAGAGTTGACTAGTAGAATTTATTGGACCATGACTAACTAAGCCCTAGAAAGATGTCAGACTCCAATTATGCTGGAAATTCTTTAAAATATGGGGAGTGTTTGAAACTTCTTTGGATCAGTTTATGGTTTCCCTAAATCAATTCCACGGCAAAGGGACATCTCATAAAATACTCTGTGCTACTTTCTTCCCTGAAAAGCCCAGGTTTAACCCGTTCTGATACTACATCTCCTTTTTCAACTGCTGACCTTTAGCTCTGTTATCTCTGGCTTTTAATTCTACCTGTGGAGTGAATTTAACTCAGATGACCATCATATCTACTACAGTGGGCAAGTATTCCTTAGAAGACATGGAGTAGCCATCATAGTTAGCAAAGGAGTTCAAAACGCAGTACTTGGATGCAATCTCAAAAATGACAGAATGATCTCTGCTCATTTCCAAGGCAAACCATTTAATATCACAGTAATCCAAGTCTATGCCCTGATCAATAATGCTGAAGAAGCTGAAGTTGAATGGTTCTTTGAAGACCTACAAGACCTTCTAGAATTAACACCCAAAAAAGATGTCCTTTTAATTACAGGGGATGTGATGTGAAGTCGCTCAGTCATGTCCGACTCTTTGCGACCCCATGGACTGTAGCCTACTAGGCTCTTCTGTCCATGGGATTTTCCAGGCAATAGTCCTGGAGTGGATTTCCATTTCCTTCTGCAGGGGATCTTCCCAACCCAGGGATTGAACCCAGGTCTCCTGCATTGTAGACAGACGCTTTACCATCTGAGCCAGCAGGGAAGTCAATTACAGGGGACTGGAATGCAAAAGTAGGAAGTCAAGAAACACCTGGAGTAACAGGCAAATTGGGCCTTGGAGTACACAAAGAAGGAGACCAAAGGCTAACAGAGTTTTGCCGAGAAAATGCACTAGTCATAGCAAACACCCTCTTCCAACAACAAAAGAGAAGACTCTACACATGGACATCACCAGATGGTCAACACCGAAATCAGATTGATTATACTCTATGCAGCCAAAGATGGAGTTCTATACATTCACCAAAAATAAGACAGGGAGCTGACTGTGGCTCAGATCATGAACTCCTTATTGCTAAATTCAGACTCAAATTGAAGAAAGTAGGGAAAACCACTAGACCATTCAGGTATGACATAAATCAAATCCCTTGTGATTATACAGTGGAAGTGACAAATCAAGTCAAGGGATTAGATCTGATGCACAGAGTGCCTGAAGAAGTATGGACAGAGGTTCATGACACTGTATAGGAGGCAGGGATCGAGATCATCCCCAAGGAAAAGAAATGCAAAAAGGCCAAAAATTGTTGTCTGAGGAGGCTATACAAATAGCTATGAAAAGAAGGGAACCGAAAAGGAAAGATATACCCATTTGAATGCAGAGTTCCAAAGAATAGCAAGGAGAAATAAGAAAGCCTTCTTCAGTGATCAATGCAAACAAATAGAGGAAAACAACTAGAGATGGGAAAAACTAGAGATCTCTTCAAGAAAATTAGAGATACCAAGGGAACATTCCATGCAAAGATGGGCTCGATAAAGGACAGAAATGGTATGGACCTAATAGAAGCAGAAGATATTAAGAAGAGGTACCAAGAATACACGGAAGAACTGTACAAAAAAGATCTTCACAACCCAGATAAACATGATGGTATGATCACTGACCTAGAGTCAAACATCCTGGAATGTGAAATCAAGTGGGCTTTAGGAAGCATCACTACGAACAAAGCTACTGGAGGTGATGGAATTCCAGTTGAGCTATTTCAAATCCTGAAATATGATGCTGTGGAAGTGGACTCAATATGCCAGCAAATCTGGAAAACTAAGCAGTGGCCACAGGACTGGAAAAGGTCAGTTTTCATTCCAATCCCAAAGAAAGGCAATGCCAAAGAAGGCTCAAACTACCGCACAATTGCACTCATCTCACATGCTAGTAAAGTAATGCTCAAAATTCTCCAAGCCAGGCTTCAACATTGCGTGAACTGTGAACTTCCAGATGTTCAAGCTGGATTTAGAAAAGGCAGAGGAACCAGCAAGAGAGTTCCAATAAAAAAAAAATCTATTTCTGTTTTATTGAATATTCCAAAGCCTTTTGACTATGTGGATCACCACAAACCATGGAAAATTCTGAAAGAGATGAGAAATCCAGACCATCTGATCTGCCTCTTGAGAAATCTGTATGCAGGTCAGGTAGTGACAGTTAGAACTGGACAAGGAAGAATAGACTATTTCCAATTAGGGGAAGGAGTATGTCAAGGCTTTATATTGTCACCTTGCTTATTTAACTTATATACAGAGTACATCATGAGAAATGCTGGGCTAGATGAAGCACAAGCTGGAATCAAGATTGCTGGGAGAAATAGCAATAGCCTCAGATAATGCAGATGACACTACTCTTATGGCAGAAAGCAAAGAATAACTAAAAAGCCTCTTGATGAAAGTGAAAGGGGAGAGTGAAAAGTTGGCTTAAAGCTCAACATTCAGAAAACTAAGATCATGGCACCTGGCCCCATCACTTCATCAC
This sequence comes from Oreotragus oreotragus, assembly GCA_006410675.1. Lineage (NCBI taxonomy): Eukaryota > Metazoa > Chordata > Mammalia > Artiodactyla > Bovidae > Oreotragus > Oreotragus oreotragus. Next base: position 54,274 of record SJYX01019448.1, read on the forward strand.
AAATAGATGGGGAAACAGTGGAAACTGTGACAGATATTATTTTGGGGTGGCTCCAAAATCACTGCCGGTGGTGACTGCAGCCATGAAAATAAAAGATGCTTGCTCCTTGGAAGGAAAGTTATGACCAACCTAGACAGCATATTAAAAAGCAGAGGCATTACTTTGCCAACAAAGGTCCATCTAGTCAAAGATAAGGTTTTTCCAGTAGTCATGTATGGATGTAAGAGCTGGACTATAAAGAAAGCTGAGTGCTGAAGAAGTGATGCTTTTGAACTGTGGTGTTGGAGAAGACTCTTGAGAGTCCCTTGAACTGCAAGGAGATCCAACCAGTCCATCCTCATGGAAATCAGTCCTGAATATTCATTGGAAGGACTGATGCTGAAACTCCAATACTTTGGCCACCTGATGTGAAGAACTGACTCATTTGAAAAGACCTTGATGCTGGGAAAGATTGAAGGCAGGAGCAGAAGGGGACAACAGAGGATGAGATGGTTGAATGGCATCACCGACTCAAAGGACATGAGTTTGAGTAAACTCCGGGAGTTGGTGATGGACAGGGAAGCCTGGCATGCTGCAGCTCATGGTTTCACAAAAGTGGACACGACTGAGAGACTGAACTGAACTGACTTGCAGTTGATTGGAATTCTCTTTAATGCTATCTTTTCTCAGTATGCCCCCCTGCTAGTTTAACCCAGTAAATGGATGGAGAAAACCTATATTTGCCTATATGAACATATTGCTTTCACTGGTTTTTGAATGAGATTTGAGAGATTATTAGCTCATCACCTTCTGTTCATCTTTTTTGCCTTTGATTTCATTAAAATTTAATGACAGAATAGTTTTAAATTTAAACCCATTTGTCTTATGACAATCATAAGATATGGGTTAAAACTTAAGTTCCAGTGCCTTAAGAAGTGACTTTGTATGCTGAGTTATTTTGGGTACCCCACTTACTTCTTTGGGATTATTTTCTTTGTGGAGAAGATGTTTTTTGAGTTAAGTCCTATTTCTCAATAGCAACATTTTATGAAAGATTGCTGTGTCTGTGCTTTCTGGAATCTTTGTTTCAAGAGACCATCTCTCACTCCACAGATGAAAAAGTAGGCCTAGCTACACCTCATTGCTTTTCAAGATCAACTATTTATGTTTCCAAGGGATATTTATTTCCTTTATATTCCACATGGTCTCAAGTATGTTTTCCATATTTTTGGTCTCCCTCAAATGATTATTTGTTCCCCTTTTATATGGTTATTTAGAACTATTAGAAACCAAGAATCCAGAAATCCACTTTTGCTCTATCAGACCTGGATTCCTGACTTGTTTATTAAATATTATAAGACAGTCAGAATTGACAGTCAGAATTCTTGAGAAGTAAATGGGGCAAAAGACTTTCCAGTACTGTAAAAGGAGCATCATTCTCACTACTCATCAATCACTGAGTATCTGTCATCCTTCCCACTTCATGGAACTTTCTTCTAGTTGAACTTATAAGTACCTCGTACAATTTCAACTCAGATATTAACACCAGTGGACTGAAATTTTCACAACCAAAAATACATCAATATTCATAATTCAAAATTAAAAAGAAGGAAATTTTATAGCTATAGATTCAATAGTGATCCTCATGGCTTTATGTAAAATAGAAATGTTAGTCCCTTAATCCATAATTATAACTCAATAGCGATCTTAGGATAATTTTCAGCTACCAGATTTAATCCACAACTGATTACTTTCTTTCTTTCTAATGAAATCTTGACAGGCTGTATTTGGAACCTTGTTTAGAGGTGATTCTAAAATTCCCACTAAGCCATAGTCTACCCCTGGAAATTTCCAACTAAGAAAATATTTTTTACCACTGGTTGTGTTCTTTTTACTCATTCTCCAACATGCCCTGCAAAACCATGTTGGTTGTCCCATCTACTTACCCAAGACACAACTCATTCCAGGTCAGCCTTGTTTCTGTCAAGTACATTCCATGAAAAGGACTAGGAGTTGATATTTGAGCTGTAATATTCCTTAGTCACCAGTATGTCTATGTCTCTCCCTAGGCATTCTGGAGATTTTATTCAATCTCCTTAACTTATTGCCTTCTGTAACAATTTTCATCATTAAAAAAGAGTTGTCAGCTGGGATGATTCCAAAACATAAGCTTATTTTTTTTTAATAAACATTTTAAAACATAAAAGAGTAATCAGAGAAAAAGGGAGAGAGTAGGAGAGGGAGAGAGAGAAAGAGATAAGAAAAAAAATAAAGTATACTAACACATATATATGGAATTTAGAAAGATGGTAATGAGGACCCTGTATGCGAGACAGCAAAATTCTGATTTTGGTGTTGACCATCTGGTGATGTCCATGTGTAGAGTCTTCTCTTGTGTTGTTGAAAGAGGGTGTTTGCTATGACCAGTGCATTTTCTTGGCAAAAACTCTATTAGTCTTTGCCCTGCTTCATTCCGTATTCCAAGGCTAAATTTGCCTGTTACTCCAGGTGTTTCTTGACTTCCTACTTTTGCATGCCAGTCCCCTATAATGAAAAGGACATCTTTTTTGGGTGTGAGTTCTAAAAAGTCTTGTAGGTCTTCATAGAAGGTTCAACTTCAGCTTCTTCAGCATTACTGGTTGGGACATAGACTTGGATTACCGTCATATTGAATGGCTTGCCTTGGAAATGAACAGAGATCATTCTGTCATTTTTGAGATTTCATCCAAGTACTGCATTTTGGACTCTTTTGTTGACCATGATGGCTACTCCATTTCTTCTAAGGGATTCTTGCCTGCAGTAGTAGATAAAATGGTCATCTGAGTTAAATTCACCCATTCCAGTCCATTTTAGTTCGCTGATTCCTAGAATGTCGACGTTCACCCTTGCCATCTCTTGTTTGACCACTTCCAATTTGCCTTGATTCATGGACCTGACATTCCAGGTTCCTAAGCAATATTGCTTTTTACAGCATCGGACCTTGCTTCTATCACCAGTCACATCCATAGCTGGGTATTGTTTTTGCTTTGGCTCCATCCCTTCATTCTTTCTGGAGTTATTTCTCCACTGATCTCCAGTAGCATGTTGGGAACCTACTGATCTGAGGAGTTCCTCTTTCAGTATCCTATCATTTTGCCTTTTCATACTGTTCATGGGGTTCTCAAGGAAAGAATACTGAAGTGGAGGTGACAAATAGATTCGAGAAATTAGATCTGATAGAGTGTCTAAAGAACTATGGATGGAGGTTCATAACCTTGTATAGGAGGCAGTGACCAAAACCACCCCCAAGAAAAAGAAATGCAAAACAGCAAAGTGGTTATTTGAGGAGGCTTTACAAATAGCTGAGGAAAGAAGAGAATCAAAAGGCAAAGGAGAAAGGGAAAGATATACCCAACTGAATGCAGAGTTCCAGAGAATAGCAAGGAGTGACAAGAAAACCTTCTTAAGTGAACAATGCAAAAAAACAGAGGAAGACAATAAAATGGGGAAGTCTAGAGATCTCTTCAAGAAAACTGGAGACATCAAGGGTGGGCACGATAAAAGACAGAGAGGGTAAGGACTTAACAGAAGCAGAAGAGATTAAGAAGAGGTGGCAAGAATACACAGAAGAACTATACAAAAAAAAGATCTTAATGACCTAAATAACCATGATGGTGTGTCACTCACCTAGAGCCAGACATCCTAGAATGTAAAGTCAAGTGGGCCTTAGGAAGCATTACTAACAACAAAATTTCACTTCATGGCAAATAGAAGGAGAAAAAGTGGAAACAGTGACAGATTTTATTTTCTTGGGCTCCAAAATCACTGCGGATAGAGACTGCAGCCATGAAATTAAAAGATGCTTGCTCCTTGGAAAGAAAGCTATGACAAACCTAGACAGCGTATTTAAAAAGCAGAGACATCACTTTGCCAGCAAAGGTCCATGTAGTCGAAGCTATGGTTTTTCCAGTAGTCATGTACAGATGTGAGAGTTGGACCATTAAGAAGATTGAGAGCCAAAGAATTGGTGATTTCAAATTGTGGTGCTTGAGAAGACTCTTGAGTCCCTTGGACAGCGAGAAGTTCAAACCAGTCACTCCTAAAGGAAATCAACCCTGAATATCCATTGGAAGGACTGATGCTGAAGCTGAAGCTCCAGTACTTTGGCCATGTGATGTGTAGAGCTGACTCATTGGAAAAGACCCTGATGCTGGGAAAGATAGAGGGCAGGAGGAGAACAGGGTGACAGAGGATGAGATGGTGGGGTGGCATCAGCAACTCGATGGACACAAATTTGAGCAAATTTCGAGATACAGTGAAGGACAGGGAAGCCTGGCGTGATGCAGTCTATCGGGTCACAGAGGTTGGACACGATTTAGCGACAGAACAACAACAACATAAAAGATATGTTGTTATCTTTTATTCCATAAAAGGGGAATCTAAAGGTGTCAGGGCTCCAAACAGAAATGGCCTCCAGAAATTTCTCATTCATATTCCAGAAAAGAATGAAACTGATGTTGTTGTTGTTAATTATGAATTGTTAGTTTTACTGGAGTGAAGGGCGGGGGAGGAAAGGGTCCAAACAGAACCCAAATGTAGAACAAACTCAACCTGTTTTTTTTTTAATTTATCTGTTTAACCAGCCTCTATAGCACTTCCTCTATTCCCAGCACTGTTGTACAAATACTAACTCATTTAGTCCAAATAATAAGTCTGTGCGATATTATAATCCTCATCCTACAGATAAAGAAAGTGACTTGCCTAAGGTCACACGGCTAATGAGTAGTAGAACCAGGATCCAGACTCAGAAAGTCTAGGCTCTAGAGTCTGAATTTTACCATGACATGCCAAGCGTTTCTGGACTTGTAGCCATTAGCCCCTGGATGCATGCTTGTGTGCTAAGTCACTTCAGTCGTGTCTGACTCTTTGTAACCCTATGGACGGTAGCCCACCAGGCTCCTCTGTCCATGGGATTCTCAGGCAAGAACACTGGAGTGGCAGCCAGTATTTCCGTGCCCTTCTCCAAGGGATCTTCCCGACTCAGGGATCGAACCGGTGGCTCTTTTGTCTCTTGCATTGGCGGGTGGGTTCTTTACCACTAGAGCCACCTGGGAAGCCTTAGCCCCTGGATAGCTGGCATATTGTATCCACCATGAACTCCATCCTCTGTTCTAATCCTCTTTCCTTTGTGATTTCAGATGGATCAGTTTATGCAGCAACTTGAGAGCCTTGAGACACTGCTTTCAAAGGCTCAGGCTGGAGGAGGAGCAGTACCTGATGCAGAGCTGGAGGGCAGGATGCAGCAGGCTGAACAGGCCCTTCGGGACCTTCTGAGAGAAGCCCAGATTTCAGAAGGTGATGGAGGCCCGTTTCACACAGGAGAGAATCCAGGGGCTTAGAAAGCAGTCCCCTGGGTCATAGAATCTTTGGTGGTAACAGTTCAGCAGATGTCTTTGCCTCGCCCTTGCAGAGGTGGCAGAACTGTCTGTGATGTTCTCCTGAGATTTGAAATGATGGAGATGAAAGAGCATGCATTCGTATACTGGGCTTTTACTGTTTTGCCGAAAACCAGTCAAAGTCACTTTTTCAGCCCTCTATTTTTGATGACTTGACCCCTCAACATGCTCATCCTCCCTTTCCTTGTTGGTGTTCAGGTGCTATTAGATCCCTCAATCTCCAATTGGCCAAGGCCAGGAGCCAAGAGAATAGCTACCGGACCCGCCTGGATGACCTCAAGATGACCGTGGAGAGACTTCGGACCCTGGGCAGCCAGCATCAGGACCGAGTTCAGGATACTCGCAGGCTCATCACGCAGATGCGCCTGAGCCTGGAGGAGAGCGAGGCTGCCCTGCGGAACACTGTAGGCGGTGCTGGGTTAGGGGGCGAGAGTCCCTGCTGCGCTGGGGGACCCACGGCACATCTCATGGGCTCACTTTGTCTCTTGGGTTTTCTGGTCTCTCTGGTAGTCAGGAGGACTTCTTTTCCTTGCAGCAGTCACAACCTTCTTTGGCTTCCTGCCAGTTCCTATTTTATGCTTTGTGGCTTCCCAGGTGGCTCAGTAGTAAAGAATCCACCTGCCAAGCAGGAGATGTGGGTTCGACCCCTGGGTCAGGAAGATCTCCTGGAGGAGAAAATGGCAACCCACTCCCTAATTCTTGCCTGGGAAATCCTATGGACAAAGGAGTCCAGCAGGTTGAAGTCCATAGGGTCACAAAAGAGTCGGACATGACTTAGTGACAGCCTTTCTCTTTCACCAGTTCATTTCTTGCTACCTGTAGCATTGTCTGCTCCCTTTCTTCCTATCTTCTAGCTTGTTAGCTCTTGGAGGGCAGGGTTCAATTTTGTTCATCTTTACTTTCTCAGCCCATAACACCAAGTATGGCTCTGACAAATGTTTGCTGTATGAAAGAATGAATGAACAAAATGAAGAGGGAAGAAAGGAATTAGGAGGGAAGGAAGGAGACCAATAAAAACATGGTGATGAAAATAGGGAAAAACTTCTTACAGTATGGTTTTCCTATGATTGTGGTGTGATAGGAAGAGGAGATTTGAAAGAACACTCTTGTCTTTCTGGATAAAGGAGGACATGATGACAATAATGTAAGATGGGAGGTAGATAAAGAAAGTTGGAAGATAATCAGATATAATGCTGGGGAAATGAAGGATTTAAAAATAGTTTGTATGGATTTTCCTTTTGTAGAATGTTCAGAAAATAAATGTCCCCTATGTTCTCATTGTTATGAAATAACTACCATTAAAACTTGGCCTATGTTCTGGACTTTAAATATACATGAAGATATAAACATGCATATATTTTAAAATCCATTTATATACACAGACTTTTTTTGAACTTGGATTTCTATTTGATTCAGTCTCTATATATTTTTTTTTTTTTGGAGGTAATGACCACAGTAAACCAGGGACTCTTGATGGGTCAGGATGGAGACTTCTGTGTGACTAATGACAAAGGGTTCAGACAGGACAGCTGCAGAACCTGCTTAGGCTCCATGGCTCCCAGCAAAGCCTTAACCATTTGTCCTTTTCCCACAGAACATTCCTCCCTCAGAGCACTACACAGGGCCAAATGGCTTTAGAAGTCTAGCTCAGGAGGCCACGAGACTGGCAGACAGGTGAGTAGTACCGGAGGGTACCTCTACTTCAGACCACCTCTCTGAGGCCAGACTTGAACAACTCTGCTGAGTATTCAGGACCAAAGCTCCATACTGATTACCTCCAGGCTCCTTTGCAGCCATTCCCCTGCCCTGAAGCCATTTTTTAACTGCTTGGTTTTCAGTGTATGTACGTGGCCACTGGGCAAGGCCATTTGGCTGGAGTCAGGGGTGGGGTGTTTCTTTTCCAGATTTCTCTGTGACTCATCGTATGGCTTCGGTGTCTGTCAGATATAATTCCTTGGGTCCTGGGACATGAATCAGTTCTTGGGAAAGAGTACTTTGCAGCTTTGAGGGACTCCCAGGCTCCCACACCAAGCCTGGAAACAAGTAGCAACGAGTTGTTTGCTAGCCTGTGGGGGCCAAGAGTGCAGAGGGGGAGAACTCCCTTCTGAAAACCGGCTCTGCAGGGCCCTGGTAATCACAGGCAGCTCCTTAGTCCTTGCCTGATTGCAAATCCTACAATCAGGACTGATGTGGAAGAGATTTGCTCCTAGCAGAGGGCTCAGCCAGGTGGCAGGCTCTGCTAATTCCGAATGGAATCCAGTCAGCAGAAGGGGCTGGCTCATGCTCTCATAGTGTGAACTGCCTCCTGGATTTGTTTTCATCAGTTTCTAGAACCAAGAGGACAAAAGCAGCTGGGGAAATGTTATTGATGGGCTTTGTCCCCCTTAATGATGGGCTAAGTTTAAGGATGCAGCAAAAAGTGGAGAGGGAGTTGGATCTTGGATAAAATAAGCCTAGGGATTTCTCCTGGAGAAAAGTTTATAAATGCAGTGTTTATGACCCTGAGATTTCTCGTGCCCATCTCTATCGCTTCCTCTGATTATGCTAGAAATGAAGTAGATCATCAAAAAAGTTTAGGACGTGAGGCTACGTTTCAGACCACCTTCTCTTCTCGGTAGCACCTCTAATAGAGGAGCTCCATCTCATCTGGGTCAATTCTATTTGGTTTTGTTTTGTTTTTTTTTTTTTGAGTCAAAGCAGTTATCATACTCCTCTCCCCTTATTTAAATAAAAGGCCTAAAGGAAGCTCTTTGCATCTTTCCATATCATTTCTTTTTAGATTCCATATATAAAGGATATCATATGATATTTCACCTTCTCAGTCTGACTTATTTCACTCAGTTTGACAATTTCTAGATCCATCCATGTTTATGCAAATGGCATTATTTCATTCTTTTTAATGGCTGAGTAATATTCCATTGTATATATGTATTGCATCTTCTTTATCTATTCCTGTTGTTGGGCATATAGGTTTTTTCCATGGCTTGGCTATTGTAAATGGGGCTGCAGTGAACATTGGGATGCATGTACCCTTTCTCATCATGTTTTCCTCCAGATATATGCCCAGGAGTGGGATTGTAGGTCATATGGTAGCTCTATTTGGGAGGGAGGGGTAGTTAGAGACTTGGGGATGGACATGTACACACTGCTATATTTTAAATGGGTAGCCAGCAAGGCAATGGCACTCCACTCCAGTACTCTTGCCTGGAAAATCCCATGGACAGAGGAGCCTGGTAGGCTGCGGTCCATGGGGTCTCAAAGAGTCAGACACGACTGAGTGACTTCCCTTTCACTTTTCACTTTCATGCATTGGAGAAGGAAATGACAACCCACTCCAGTGTTCTTGCCTGGAGAATCCCAGGGACAGGGGAGCCTGGTGGGCTGCCGTCTATGGGGTCACACAGAGTCGGACACTACTGAAGTGACTTAGCAGCAGCAGCCAGCAAGGATCTATTGTATAGCACGTGGAACTCTTTCAGTGTCATGTGGCAGCCTGGATGGGAGGGAAGTTTAGGGGAGGATGGATACATGTATATGTATATGTATGGCTGAGCCCCTTGGCTGTTCACCTGAAACTATCACAATGTTGTTAATCGGCTATGCTGCTGCTGCTAAGTCACTTCAGTCGTGTCCGACTCTGTGTGACGCCATAGACGGCAGCCCACCAGGCTCCCC
>SJYX01019448.1:65701-84863 GCA_006410675.1 Oreotragus oreotragus
TTTTTTTTTTTGAGTCAAAGCAGTTATCATACTCCTCTCCCCTTATTTAAATAAAAGGCCTAAAGGAAGCTCTTTGCATCTTTCCATATCATTTCTTTTTAGATTCCATATATAAAGGATGTCATATGATATTTCACCTTCTCAGTCTGACTTATTTCACTCAGTTTGACAATTTCTAGATCCATCCATGTTTATGCAAATGGCATTATTTCATTCTTTTTAATGGCTGAGTAATATTCCATTGTATATATGTATTGCATCTTCTTTATCTATTCCTGTTGTTGGGCATATAGGTTTTTTCCATGGCTTGGCTATTGTAAATGGGGCTGCAGTGAACATTGGGATGCATGTACCCTTTCTCATCATGTTTTCCTCCAGATATATGCCCAGGAGTGGGATTGTAGGTCATATGGTAGCTCTATTTGGGAGGGAGGGGTAGTTAGAGACTTGGGGATGGACATGTACACACTGCTATATTTTAAATGGGTAGCCAGCAAGGCAATGGCACTCCACTCCAGTACTCTTGCCTGGAAAATCCCATGGACAGAGGAGCCTGGTAGGCTGCGGTCCATGGGGTCTCAAAGAGTCAGACACGACTGAGTGACTTCCCTTTCACTTTTCACTTTCATGCATTGGAGAAGGAAATGACAACCCACTCCAGTGTTCTTGCCTGGAGAATCCCAGGGACAGGGGAGCCTGGTGGGCTGCCGTCTATGGGGTCACACAGAGTCGGACACTACTGAAGTGACTTAGCAGCAGCAGCCAGCAAGGATCTATTGTATAGCACGTGGAACTCTTTCAGTGTCATGTGGCAGCCTGGATGGGAGGGAAGTTTAGGGGAGGATGGATACATGTATATGTATATGTATGGCTGAGCCCCTTGGCTGTTCACCTGAAACTATCACAATGTTGTTAATCGGCTATGCTGCTGCTGCTGAGTCACTTCAGTCGTGTCCGACTCTGTGTGACCCCATAGACGGCAGCCCACCAGGCTCCCCCATCCCTGGGATTCTCCAGGCAAGAATACTGGAGTGGGTTGCCATTTCCTTCTCCAATGCATGAAAGAGAAAAGTGAAAGTGAAGTCGCTCAGTCTGTCCGACTGTTAGCGACCCCATGGACTGCAGCCCACCAGGCTCCTCCGTCCATTGGATTTTCCAGGCAAGAGTACTGGGGTGGGATGCCATTGCCTTCCCCGGTTAATCGGCTATACCCTAATACAAAATAAAAATGTTGTTGTATGGCAAAAAAAAAAATTTTTTTTAATAATAAAGGAAGCCCTTTGCTATAAAAACTCATTCTTTTTGATCCTTTCAGCCATGTCGAGTCAGCCAATAACATGGAGCAACTAGTCAGGGAGACTGAAGACTACTCCAAGCAAGCCCTGACGTTGGTACGCAAGGCTGCTACTGAAGGAGGCAGCAGCGGCAGCCTCCGTGGCTCCGTGGTGCAAGAGCTTGTGGGAAAGTACGTTTCAGCAGGTCCTCACACAGGCCAATATAATCCGCTCCCTCCCAGGGTATAATGCAAACCACGTCTGAGGAATGCCGTGTTCCTTTAAAAGTATCAATAGTAAGAAGGATGAGAAATGAGAGTGTTACTTTGGAGGAAAGCTGATGCCTTTAAGACTGGAAGAAAAATGTCAATTACTCTAAGTAAAGCTTCAGTTTTTATTTAGAGATTGTATATTTGTAGATATGGTACCATCTGTGGTGTTTAAAGGAGGTGAACACACCCATCTGGCAGCATGGAGCGTATGAACAGAGTATATTCATGTGATTAAGAATTGGGAAACTTGGATTGAATTTTTCTGACCCAACCTGTATAAACTTTAATGCCTGTGTTTAAATTGTGGAAAGAGACACATATCAGACATTTATGCTTGTCTGGTGCTTCGGATAATCCTGACGACATATTTTTAACAGAATAAATTTTTGCTTTTAATAAAAAAAGCGAATTCTCAAAGTCCGCTCTCTTCACTCCCTGCAGATTGGAGAAAACCAAGTCTCTGGCCCAGCAGCTATCGAGGGAGGCCACTCAAATTGACAATGAAGCAGATTCGTCGTATCAGCATAGTCTCCGCCTTCTCAGTTCAGCAGCTCAGCTTCAGGGGGTCAATGATCAGTCCTTCCAGGTAAGAGCATCTAACCTATGCAGTGATGTACAGAAGAAGGGCCATAATGCTTTCTTCTCGGGGATTCCGTTGAACTGTTTAATCATCCAGTTTTTCCCTCCATTTTTACCTTTCTTGCTTTAAATCAGGAAGCGCATTTATCCTTCTCACTGTCCTCCTCTTATCTTTCTTCTTAAACTCCAATCTTGGTCCCTGATAACACCTTGGTTCATATTCTGAACCTATTCCTGTTAGTGAATACAAGTTTTCTGACTCTTCCCTAGTTTGGGGGACTGTTGAAACCTGTGAGAAATGACTATAGAGCTCTTGATATCTGCCTTGGGTCCAACCTATAGTATATCTTCACCTATAGCCACTTAGAAGGCTTTTTTTCCCTCAAAGGTTTGCATTGTTTCTGTCATCCATTCCTTTAACTATTCCAAATTTATTGGATTAAGATTCAGCTTTCTACCCACAGCAAAAAGCATTCACAATGATTTTCACACATAGGAAGCAATAATAAAAAAGGCAGAGCAGACATAAAATTCGTTTGCTAGTTGGGAGGCCTGCTGCCCGACTTGCATGAGGAATATTGCCTCATTTCTGTTGGACTTTGGGCCTGCGTTGTTGTTTTCAGATAATGATGGCAGGTCCTGGAAAGACTGGGGTGGCAACTGGTGAGCAGAAAGTAAGGCCTTTTCATTTTGGGGGACTCACAGGTAGAAGCAAAGAAGATCAGACAAAAAGCTGACTCTCTCTCAAGCCTGGTGACTAAGCGAATGGATGAGTTCAAGCGTGTGCAAAGCAGTCTGGGAAACTGGGAAGAAGAAACCCAGAAGCTCTTACAGGATGGGAAGAATGAGAGACAGGTATCCTTTGTTACTCCGTTCCTTCAGCAGACCCATATTGAATGGCTACCAGTAAGAGGAACCATCAAAAACTCTGGAAAGGTCATGGTATTGCTGCTTATTGAGACCTTAATGTGATTACCTCAGTTCCACTCACTGAAAGTGAAATCACCCAGTCATTTCTGACTCTTTGCAACCCCATGGACTGTAGCCTACTAAGCTCTTCCATCCGTGGGATTCTCCAGGCAAGAATGCTGGAGTGGGTTGCCATTTCCTTCAGCCCTCAAATGTAGGAATAGGACTGAAGTCTCCTGGGCCCAATTTTGATCTAGCTCTGTCTATGAAGACGTATGTCTGTACTTCCTAGGTATATATGACATATGTCTATGAAGTATATGTCCATACTTCAGGAAGTATCTAGAGTTTCAAATTAGGATTTGCAAAACTGTTCTTGTCCCTGAGTAGAGCTCAAATCTGTCCTCAGTGTGGAATCCTATTGGGTCATCAGGTTATAAAGTTTGTGTGGTCTCAGGTTGTGGAGGGGTTTACTACAGCACCCCTGGACTCCAGGAATCACAGTCCTCTGTTGCAAAGAGCAGTGTGTCAGAGCGGCTATGCTGGCAGGAGGGCTCTGCCCGGGTGTGTGTTACATTTACTTTAATCTTGTTCTGCCTGCCCATTTACAGAAGTCAGATCAGCTGCTTTCCCGTGCCAACCTTGCTAAAAGCAGAGCCCAAGAAGCGCTAAGTATGGGCAATGCCACTTTTTATGAAGTTGAGAACATCTTAAAGAACCTCAGAGGTGAGTATTTCAGGGTTCAGATCACTTGAGTATTTTTAAGTTATAAACGTGACTTTGGTTTATTTTGAATCTTCATAAATCTCTGTAAGTGGCAGGCATGTTGAGGTATTAATAGACACTCAATAAATATCCTTGTAAAGAAAAACATTTAAAAATATTTAATATAGTAGAAACAATTGTGAAAACTGAAAGTGTTAATCGCACTGTTGCGTCCGACTCTTTGTGACCCAATGAACTGTAGCCTGCTAGGTTCCTCTGTCCATGGGATTGTCCAGGCAAGAATACTGGAGTGGGTAGCTATTCCCTTCTCCAGAGGATTTTCCCAACCCAGGGATCCAACCCAGGTCTCCCACATTGCAGGCAGATTCTTTACCATCTGAACCACCAGGGAAGCCCATATTATAGTAAATGTCAAAAGGCTTGAGTTCTGATCTATGCTCAGTCATGTGATTAGGCTGAGCTGGCTGTGTGACTGTAAGCAAGTCACATAACCTTTCCAGACTTTGATTTTCCCATCTCTAAAGAAGAAATTTGAACTAAACTGCCTCGAAGGTCCTGCAGAGATTTGATATCTCACTACCATATAGATAATTTTCTTTTCTCTCCCTTTCTTTCTTTCTTCCTTTCTCTCGCTCTTTTTTTTTTTTTTTTTTTTTTTGGCCTGATTGGTTCCAATATAGAGTCAGTGAGGTTGCCTTGTGATCAATGATATAGAACAAGCTTTGTCATAGCATCTAGATTCCAGGAAATTTGGGTTTGTGCCTTGCAGTGCATGCATGCTAAGCCGCTTCAGTTGTTTCCGACTCTTTGTGATCCTGTGGACTGTAGCTGGTCAGTCTCCTCTGCCATTGGGTTCTCCAGGCAAGAATGCTAGAGTGGGTTGCCGTTCCCTCCTCCAGGGATCTTTCCGACCCAGGGATTGAAGCTGACTCCTTTCTGTCTCCTGCACTGGCAGGTGGGTTCTTTACCACTAGCGCCACCTGGGAAGCCCTGCAGACATTTGGTTAAAGTTTCAGGCTTCTTCACTAAAGAACAACAATAAAGACATTTTCAAGTCTTGGGATTTTCTTCTCACAGGAAGTACCTCTCTACCCATTCTATTCAATTGCTAACTACTGCCATCGGTAGCTTAGAGTTTAAGGCTCTGGCCTGAAACTTTGGGCTTCAAAGAGTCTACTTGCTTCTGATTCATTTGGAGGTTCACTTTTGCAAAGATGGGGACCCAGGGCAGGCTGATTGTTGATTGTGAGTTCAATACTTTCTCTTGGACAAGAAAGAGTCATGACTACAACTTTCCACTCTCTCATCCCTTAACACTCTGCTATTAACACTCTGATTTTTCTTAAAGGCCTCAGTCCCTTTCATCTTCAGTTGTAAGTTAATCTTCATCTTCATGGCAATGTTCTCTTATCTTCTTTTCAGAGTTTGGTCTGCAGGTTGAAGACAGAAAAGCAGAGGCTGAAGAGGCCATGAAGAGACTCTCTTACATCAGCCAGAAGGTTGCAGATGCCAGCGACAAGACCAGGCGAGCAGAAACAGCCCTGGGGGGTGCTGCTACCGACGCCCAGAGGGCAAAGACTGCAGCCGGGGAGGCCCTGAATATCGCCGGCAAGATAGAACAGGTAAAGAGAAATCGCAGGTCAGCAGGAGCAGCTTCAAACATACCGGTCATGTTGAATGAGCAAGAGCGTTGGGCTCATTCTGACCTGTAAGACTCAGCGTCCATGGTGTTCCCAGATCCACTTGGCTGGCCTTTTGGTTGGTTGGTTCACAAGCCTGTCATTGACTGAGGGCTGGAGTCCCACCCCCGCCATTTTCAGCCCCCTTTTTAGACAACACCATGAGAAGAACCATGCAAGATTGCTTTTTATTTAGACTATGCTGTTAGTTTCCTGGACCTGCTATCAAAAAGCAGCACAGATTGGGTGGCTTAAAATAGCAGGAATTTATTCTCTTAGAGTTCTGGAGAATAGAAGTCTGAAGTCAAGGTGTCAGCAGAGCGATGCTCCCTCCAAGACTCTGGCTAGAAAGCTCCTGTGCCTCTTCCTAGCTTCCGGTGGTGGCTGTAACCCTTTGCGTTCCCTGGTTTGCACTGCTTCTCTCCAGTCCCTGCCTCTGTCATCGCTTGGGGCCCTTCTTCCTGGATCTCTCCAGCTCTTCTCATAAGTACGCTGGTTGGATTCGGGGCCCACTCTCCTCCAGCATGACCTTATCTTAATAAATTACATCTGCAACAACCCTATTTCTGAATTAGGTCATACTCTGAGGTATTAGGGTTTAGAATTTTGACACATCTTTTTTTGGGGGGGACACAATTCACCTTGCAGCAACTATTCCAGTGTTTTGATTCAAGATTGTGAAATTCTGGAGTTCTGGGTCTAAGCTCCACTTACTCATTTTTCAGAGTAAGTTCCACTTACTCTGTGCCAGCACTGTGCTTGGTGCTGGGGATATGGAGATGGGAAAAACTCAGTCCTTCTCTTTAAGGAGCACTCAGTGTAATGGGAAAGACAGACTAGTTACATTTACAGGCCAAATGTTAAGTGCTACAGTAGAAAGGTTGCTTCTCAACTGGAAGAGAGCTTCCTAGTTCTGATTTAAGTGTGACTTTTAGAAGTCATAAGCAACTCTAGAAAGCCCAGAGGGGATTTTTGGTATCTAGATTGTGTGGCCTCACTCTTGGACCACTTCCAAAAATAATCTCAAATCTTAGGTCCCTTTAGGGTAGAGACCAATTTTCTATGCCTCTCTTTATATGGCTTCTAGCACAGAGACAGCTGTGACTTGATGCCTAATAGTAGCTTGTTAATAAAGATATTAAGATTCACTCATCCTAGTAAAAACAAAACTCAAAGCTGTAGCCCATTCATTCTCTGCACCCCACACTCAAGTGTCTTGGGGAACAAAGCCATTCAAAAGATGATGGCAGTAAAGAAACATGACAAAGAAGGAGCTGAGTTTCTCACCCTCTGGGTTTTCCCAACTGGTTCCTGTTTAACTCACCGTTTGTTGAGCTTGACCCGGGAGGGAAGCAGTGTCCCACAGCTGACCATTCTAGTCTCTGGAGACATACCCCCAAATTCATTTGTTTGAGGTAGAGCTTGGGAAGGGCATGTCCCCACGTCTGACTCTCTCGTTGTTCATCTCACACTCCATCAGAGCCTGGCCGCAGCTGTATTTTTTCTGCGGTCGTCTTTGGGATGTTTCTATGCCTCACCCCTCTCTCCTTCCGTCCCTGGCTCCCTTTCTTCTCCCAGGAGATTGGGAGTCTGAACTTGGAGGCCAATGTGACAGCAGATGGAGCCTTGGCCATGGAGAAGGGACTGGCCACTCTCAAGAGTGAGATGAAGAAAGTGGAAGGAGAGCTGGCAAGGAAGGAACGGGAGTTCGACGTGGATATGGACGCAGTGCAGACGGTGAGTTCCCATGGTTTTCCACGGCAGAGTCCTGTAACCTGGCCACTGTGGGAACACCCTTTCCAGATGGGCTTGTGCTTATTTTTTCCTCAGGTAATTACAGAAGCCCAGAGAGTGGACAGCAGAGCCAAGAATGCTGGAGTTACGATCCAAGACACACTCAACACATTGGATGGCATCCTTCAGCTAATAGGTATGTGGAGTCTCCCCAGCCTTCCAACCTGTATTCCAGGGCTTCTCCCCAGAAGATTAACTAGACTTAGTCCCGATGCGTGGGAATCTCAGCTTCCCTTAAGGGTGCCAGGAAATTTGCTTTGTTTCCAGGCTCAGATACCTTAGGCAGGTTGCTTTCATTTGCTGTGGTCTATTCTACCATCTCTAAGGTGGGTCACTGGGCATCTGCCTATTGCCCTTGGAAATGAAAGTCTGCAGGTCAAAGAACTGGGAAGTATATTGAGGCCGAGAGGTTAATAATGTTCTGCAGATCACACAGTGAATTGTGGAGGTAGGCCCTGGTAGCTCAGACGGTAAAGTGTCTGCCTGCAATGCGAGAGACCCGGGTTCGATTCCTGGACCGGGAAGATCCCCTGGAGAAGGAAATGGCAACCCACTCCAGCACTCTTGCCTGGAAAATCCCATGGACGGAGGAGCCTGATAGGCTACAGTCCATGGGGTCCCAAAGAGTCGGACACGACTGAGCGAGTTCACTTCACTTCAGGATTCGAACTTGACAGTGTAAGAGAATACTGGATGGCTTGAAGGATTCTGACCTTGATCCCGAGAATCTAGTGGACAGTGTCAAGCAGAGGGATGGCGTCAGTGCTGTATATTTCGGAGAGATCACTGGGGCAGCTGGGTGGAGGAGAGTTTGAAGGAGGCTTAGACAAAAGGCAGGATAAGATCATTTTGGAGACAACTGTAGCAATTGAGAGGTGAGAGAGCTCTGAGACAGTAAGAGTGGTGAGGGGGAAGACTCTCCCAGCCTGTAAGATCAAGAATCACTTGCTGAGGGACTTCCCTGGTGATCCAGTGACTAAGGCTCTGTACTCCCAATGCACGGGGCCCAGGTTCAATCCCTGGTCAGGGAACTAGATCCTGTGTGCAGCAACCGAGACCTGGCACAGTCAAATAAATACATAAATACTAAGGAAAAAGAATTACTTGCTGATTCTGCTGTTTGTCCCTCCCCAAACCACAGCTGGGACTTCCCAGGTGGTGCCCACCTGCCGATGCAAGAGACATAAGATATGGGTTCAATCCTTGGGTCAGGAGGATCCTCTGGAGGAGGGCATGGCAACCCATTCCAGTGTTCTTGGCTGGAGAATCCCATGGACAGAGGAGCCTGGTGGGATACACAGTGCATAGGGTAGCAAAGTTGAATGCTACTGAGCACACACATGCTTACCTGGTGGCTCAGTGGTAAAGAATCTGCCTGCCAAGCAGGAGATGAGGGAAGATTGCCTGGAGAAGGAAATGGCAACCCACTCCAGTATTCTTGCCTGGGAAACCCCATGGACGGAGGAGCTACATAGTCCATGGGGTTCCACAAGAGTCGGACATGACTTGGCAACTAAGCAACAACAAATGAGGTGGATTTTATTATTTTATTTCATAGAAGAGTGAACAGAAGCTCAAGGAGTTTAATACTGCCCCACAGATCACGTAGTAAATGGGGGAGACAGGATTCCACCCGAGGTCTCCGTGTCTGATGCTCCTGCCATTTGCAAGAAGCTCTTGCTGCCTCCCCATGGACATTTTGTCTGCAAGCCTGCTTCACTTCTCCTGCATATCCTAGAACCCTAAATTCTAGAATCCTCCCCTGTCCCCAGAGGAAGGACTGATCTACTGGATCAACATTTGGGTTATTGTGCTGTTTCTACTCTGTCTGGTCTCTTGAGTCCTGGAAAAATTACAGTTTAATCTCTTTAGCTGGGATAAAACTTCTGCAGTCAAATGGATCTGACCTTGAATTGTCCACTCAAACTTATTCAGACCAAACGGGCCTTGTCAGGTGCCCTTCATGCTGACATGTCAGATCATTTATGAGTACAGCATACCTGAACAAATGTGACCACATTTCATATTGGAAATAAACTAATGTCTAGCCAGATCCCTACTGTTCCAGAATGAAGTCTTCCATCATTTCATACAGCTGGAATGCATCCCTTAAATAGCAAAGTCTACCTTGGCCTCCCTAAGCCCTGAAACCTAGCCAGTTTCTAAAGGTCTTCTAATAGAAAACAGCAAGAAATTTCCTAAGGGTGATTCAGAGAGCAGAATTTGGAGTTGATTCTGATCCTAGGATGAGCTGTGTTGGGCAGACACCTTGGACAGTATTCAGTCCCTGTGACCTTCAGCCTTCATCTTTGCAGAGCAGAAGCTGTTGACTCTCTCATGAAAACCAAAGCCCAAGCTTCATCTTGCTTAACTAAGGAGCCTAAATGTTTAAACTGGGCTTTTCAAAACCTAGTAACAAGGCTTGTGCTCTCAAATTTTTTTCTAGATTATTTCTAACTTAAAATAAGCCTTTTTAAAAGAATGGCATACTATTGACTTCGAGCAGGTGGAAACAGAAATTAAAGTTACGGAAGGGCCTGCATGCGTTCAAGGGGATCTAATCACAATGTTTTCCTCTATTAACTCCTTTCTTTTCCTCTAAAAATAGACCAGCCTGGCAGTGTAGATGAAGAGGGGCTGATCTTACTGGAGCAGAAGCTTTTTCGAGCCAAGACCCAGATCAACAGCCAGCTGCGGCCGCTGATGTCAGAGCTGGAGGAGAGAGTGCGTTGGCAGAAGGGCCACCTCCGCTCACTGGAGACAAGCATAGATGGCATTCTGGCTGATGTGAAGAACCTGGAGAACATTCGGGACAACTTGCCTCCGGGCTGCTACAATACCCAGGCCCTTGAACAACACTGAAACTGCCTTCGGGATTTCCCTACTGGGGTTCTTAGGATGGAGACCTCAGGCTCAGAAGCCATCTCATGTGGGTGGGGTGGGATGGGGACATTTGAAGGTGTTGATGGGCATTCTCAGCTCAACTGAACCTGGCCCCACCCTGAGACCTTGGCCAAGATCAGTGTCTTATTGTACTAGTGTGATGCTCTTTGCTTCCTGATGTGGGGCAACGAGGCAAATAGCATTGAGTGTGAGACTCATCAAGGGCCTGGACACCCAAAAGGTAGACCGGATGGAAGGACAAACTGCACAGGCAGACAGTCATAAACCCACTCCTGGAGTATGAACAAGTGTTGCCATGTCGTAGGCAGCTTATTCTTTGAGTAAATATGACCAATGGAAATTTTTTTTTGACTTTGCCCACACATAAAATTCTCCCTAATGTCAGAACAGAGAGTGAGTTGAAGTCATTGGTCAGTAAAATACTGTTGCCTCATAGTGTTCCATGTGTTCTTGCTGATCAGAGATCCTCCCACTTACTGCCCGATCCATGACATGCACCAACCTGATATCCATGACATGCACTCCACTTTCAAACTGGAGGAAGTGACAAACTGTAAGCCTGGCATGTTTGGAGCATTGGCATCCTGCTACCTTTGAGTTCTTCTGGGCCTGGAAGCGACCACCTTTCCCCTGATGATGCCAGGAAACTTAGAGACAATGTTTTTATTAAAGCATTTCTTACCAGTGAAGCAGACATTGGGAAAGTATTTACTTTCGAGTTTCAAAGTGATAGAAAAATGTAGCTTGGGCTCTGAAAGAGGTGCAATTATCTAAGAAGAGGTATTAGTCCTAATTCAATGCCATTTTCAAACACTAAAAATTATATGCCCCCTGTGGGTTTTGTTCTCACTCTCTCTTTCGATAACAATGTTCCTATTCATACTTGAACTGGGTAGCATCCATCCTTCCATTCTTCCATCCATCCATCCATCCATCCTTGCAACATATATTTATTGAGTACCAATTGTGCGCCAGGGGCTGGGGTACAGTGGTGACATAGTCTCTATCCTCATAGAGTTGACTGAATAGTAAGGAAGACAAACCTTAAAAAAAAAAAATTAAACTTACAAATCCTGTTCCTTACAAGTCATTGCAATAACCCCTTGGTGTGCAACCTCATTTTTCAACAGAACATACGTTGCAAGACATTCCCATGGGGCACTTGAATTTTGGTAAATAGCTGAAATGACTCTGGATTGTGCACCCTTTCTTAAGTTTCAGCTGTTGCTCTGCCCCTTTCTACAACTGATTGCAACAGATTATTGAGTCATAACACCAGTGGGAATTTCTGGAAAAATCAGAAGCCCTTCTAGCCTCGGCTCAGTATATTTTGGTACTGCCTCACCTCTGTATTTCCTTGGCTTTTCATGGACCTGTTTTTTTTTTTTTTTAATAAAGAACAATTTGTAGATGCCTGTGGTCAGTTTCTAATTTGTTCAACTCTAAGCTTAAGGTGTAGGTACCAAAGGAGTAGAGACAAAAAATGCTTGAGAAAGAGATGTGAGCCCCCAGAATTAGCATCTTTAATTCTTTTTTCTGAGCATCTTGTTTGCCCTTTCCAACCAGGCAAGCACTTTGTGAGATTTAACTGGTTCGGTCTCCTAAGCATAAAAAGGATTTATTTCTGGAACAACCTGAGCAGGGTGAGGGTGATAATTAATGTTTTGGCTTTTTTTTTCAACAACTATTAAAAAAAAATAAAGGCAAAAATCAATCATTTGTGGTATATTGTCATGCTTTTTAATAAACTGCTGCTGCTGCTGCTAAGTTGCTCCAGTCGTGTCCAACTCTGTGCGACCCCATAGATGGCAGCCCACCAGGCTCCCCGATCCCTGGGATTCTCCAGGCAAGAACACTGGAGTGGGTTGCTATTTCCTTCTCCAATACATGAAAATGAAAAGTGAAAGGGAAGTCGCTCAGTCGTGTCCGACTCTGTGTGACCCTATGGACTACAGCCTACCAGGCTCCTCCGTCCATGGGATTTTCCAGGCAAGAGTACTGGAGTGGAGTGCCATTGACTAAAATTTAATAAATGGAGATCCTGAATTGGCCATCTACCCTAGTGACTGAAGACAGAATTCTGCTTCTGCTTACACCGACCCCCCAGATTCTGACAGACCTAATCACTAGGCTTTGCTTTCTCTGAAAGTGCATTTTTAATCCTGTCTTGGCATACTCAATCACATATCTTACAAATTTGATTCAATTAACTACAATATCACACAGACCTAAAAATATGCATAATCCACTCATGATTGACTTTTTTTTTTTTTCATTCTCATCACATACTAGATGGACAGTTGGCAGAGTAGCCCTCTACATATTCATTTCAGAGGCCCTGCCATTTATAACATGACTTCTAAGGTTGCCTTAAGCAGCATCTCCCTTCCAGTGGGTGGAGAGGAAAAAAGACACGAAAGAAGGAGATACATGGAAGTTTTTGTGAGGCAGGCCTGGTGAAGGCTGAACATCACTTTCTGTAACATTTCATGGTCCAGAACCCAGTATTAACATGCCCACCTCTAACTTGTAAGGTGTCTGGGAAATAGAGTCCCTTGGTAGGAAGCCGATTCTCTGACAGTTCTCTACTATGAAAGGGGAGAATGCATCTTAGTGATTGGCTATCTGTTTCTGTCAAGTATACATATTCCAGGGTACTTGGTGGGGGATCCGAGGGTGCCTGCAATCATAAAAGGATTCCTTCGTGGGATTAACTGTTAAGAGAGTCGTAAGATTGTCTTCCCTGACACATGGGAGATGATCCCTATGTAGAGATGGGAAATGGAAAAGTGACTCATGTGACTCTCTTTGGCCAGAAATAATTCCCTCATTTCTGAGGTTGTGGTAGATTGTCCCTAAGATGAGAGAAGGAGCATGTGACTTAGAAATAGCCTCCCCAGGACTTAGACTCTGTTACCAGTCTTGACCTGACCCTGCCAAGTTAAGGGCACGTTCCTTCCTCTTTCTTATCAGTATTTGTGATTTGTAGTGGAAGCTCTCTTGTGCTTCTGAGAGTTATCTAATTGTGCCATTGGTAAGCTATCACACATATTTTCATCTATTTTGACTCATGGGGATTTCTGTCTGGAGAAGTGGGTAGAAGTGAAACGCATGTGGACTGTAACTTCTTAGTCAGTGTACTTCTGATCTTATCCCAGGATGTGGACTTTTTTTCAGTATGCTTGGACAAACTCTAAGATGGATACTTGGTAATGTCCAATGTTTGGAACAAGTCTCAAGGACTGGGAATGTGTTTATCTCTTTTTTTTTTCAATGTTTCTCATGGTCATGGGAATGTTGTAAATTCTTGCTGTGGCTCAGTTTTCCCACCTGGAAAGCAGAGATTAGACTCTTTTTCCTCTGTTTTCTTTATGCTATGGGCTACATGGAACTTTCTAGGAAGTTCCAAGATCTGAAGTTTACTTATGGATCATAAGGGAAAAAATGTGTTGTGTACATGTCTGTTAACTTATAGATACAATATATATTTTGTAAGTTAGTATAAGTAAGCAAAATAAACCAATGTTTGTACCCAATATTAAACAAGAGCTCATCATTACATACTCTCAGGACAGAGTGTTTTGCTTTGTGACTAAAGTAGCAAATATAAATACAAACCATCAATTTATAAGTCATATCAAGTACCACAATGATATGCCACCAAACCCACATAGCTGACTAATCTCAGTCTTAAACAAGAAAAGATACCAAGAACCAAAATGATAAACACACACACAAAAACACTAATCTGACAAACTAGTACCTAAACCTTAAGTGAGCTGGTAGAGTGAATTGTTATTTTACCTTCTGAATCACCATTCAGACCTAAAGCCATACATAACGTTTGTCACAATTAAAAGTTAAAAAAGATCGAATAGTCACGGCAGGGTTGAACAATTAACTTATTCATTTTTAGCTTGTTTACTTTGCCAAACAAAACCAATTATGAGTTTAACAATTTCTGTCTTACTTGATATCCTTTAAGAAGTAAGTTTTTTAAGTTTTTAATTTTCACAAATACATTTTTAATTCACAAAGAACCAACTTCTTCAAGGATCCAAAGCTAACCAATACCAGACTGTGCAGGCTAGGTAGAACTGAAGATTTCATTAAAAAAAAAAAAAAAAAACTGAGAAAACTTAGGCATAATTCAACAAATTTGCTAATTATTCTTCCCTGCTTATGGGTGTGGTTGTGTATACGTTCATATTATACATGCAACATTAGCTAAACCAAGCAGAAAATCTCCTGCTATAAGAGCATTTTTAACAACTGTTGGGTCCTGTCAAGTAAGACTGTGAAGAAAAAGTGATTAATTCTCAACTCACAGACAAGATTCTAGACCAAGACACAGGCTCTAGTAGCATCATCTTATTTATTAACGTAGTTGAACCATTTTGCTGATAAAACTTTTGTCTGTGACTATTCTAGCAACAAAATTTTACTCAAAATATTGCACTGTGAGATGGTGTTGCAACTTCAATGTAGTATTTATTAATGTGTTGATTTCCATAAAGCAAATCTTATTCTTAAAATGGCAGATTCAGTGACCAAAAAAGTGATTCAAAAAAGCTTCCCCCTTCCTATGCCAATCCTTGAGACTGCTAGGATCAAGCTGAGGTTTGGGCCCCAGGCCTAGACTGAAGGAGGAAGGAAAGAGAGTAACTCATTCCTAACTCACTGTTGCAGGCTAATAGAACATTCCAAACATACTCAACAAAGAAACCACTTGAAAAATCGCATTTACTGGGCAGCTATAGGAAGGTGCAAACCAAACAAAACGGACAGAACACATTCATCACCTTTACCATGATGCTATTCCTAAGGTGTCCGGGTTGGATGAGCTACAAAATCCATCCCTGGACCCATCCTTCCCCTCTCACCTGCCCACCTTCACATTGGAAAAGATCCTGAGCTTTTCACATACTGACTTATTTTTGAATTACTCTTTTGATGAATAAAATATAATAACATGCTTCTCTCTCTTAATCCGAGAGAGAGAGAAAGAGTAAGGGAGAGAGAGAGAGTGTGTGTGTGTGTGTCTGTCTGTCTGTCTGTTTGGGGGAGTAGATTTGGGCTAGTAAAATACAAGTCATTTCTTCCTGAATTCTCTGCCTCTTGCTGTAGTTTGATTATGGAGTCTCACTTCCAATTGAATTAGAAGACCATGTTCTTTTGTTCTTTCTGAGAAGCTGGAGCAGGAGACTAGGGAATGTGGGAGAAAGGTTGGCCAAGCCGGGACAGGAAGAACAGCTTCTCTAGAAGCTCCAGTTCTGGGTTTCAGGCACTTCAGGAAGAGACTTTCCTCCCCTGTTCCCATGTACATTCAAGGAAAATGAAAGCAAGAAGGCCCCAAAGGCTGCCTGGGTGGGAAAGGAAGATGGTGAATGAGGTACCCGCTAGCAGCACAGACACCACCCCCCGAGAGGGCCATTCCTTGAGGAGTCATTGACACGAAGGGTTTCCCTCATGCCTGTTCTTACATATCAGCCACTTTCATGCAAGCGGGAGAGACATTTTTATCGGTAGGCAGGAAATGAGGATCCAGACCCCCTCTGGAGACAGTCATTCTAGCCCATGCCTTTCTCACGATCTCTGAACCTTTGGGTCAGCCATTGTAGGAAGGAGCAGGACCTCAGGCTGGAAGTCAGGACCTGGAGGTCATCCTGTGGGCACCTGGGGACACCACTTTCAACTCTGAGTCATCTCTCTCGTATTGGCCTTGGCTGAGTCACAGTCATGTGTCCTGCCCTGGATTGAAAGAGGGGATCTGACCTCCCTGTAGCAAGTGAAGAAGGGGGCAGGGCAGGAAATGGACTTCCATCCAAAAGGGGAGTCACTTTTCCTTGTATTAAAGGAAAGCTGTTTTATCATGATCCTTGTGATCGATTCATCAAGACAGACTCTGTCTCATTTCATTCCTAGAAGTCTACTTTTATCCCTGTTATTTTCTTTAGCTCATCTCACTCTCCCTACAAATGTGCTTTCCACCCCCACACTGAATGCCGCGAGAGTCGGCCCTGTTTCTTCTCATGGGTCATGAATGAAATGGGGCTTGACCACAGAGCCCAGCAAAGAAAGAGTGGACCAAAGAAACAAAAGATAGCTGGTCTTTCTCGGATCTGTCCACGTGGATCTTCAGAACAAACTCTATCCATAAACTTCATATCCTTGATGATGCGTGCTACCCCAGGGAATCCAGCTCCCTGATTTCCTTTGTTTCATTTCCTGGCTTCTGAATGCCTTGCCTAGACAAAGGTACTTCTGTCTTTCTCTCCCTAGCACTAATGCAATCTTGAGCACTTTCTGGGTCTTGGCCTTCCACAAAACAATCCTTTCTTGGATTCAGATTTCCTCTAAGCCATTGCCATTTGTAGCAGTTCATTTCTAAGGGAAATCTAGCTATAGCCTTCCTCACCATCACATCCTTCCTCCAGGACTAGCATACACAAGGCTGTATATAGGGAGCCCCTGGGACAACATAAGTTAAGAGAAAGATGCCAGGTAAAGACTGAAAGCTGCATCTTATCTGGTCAGTATTGTGGGGAACCAAAGGAGCAGAGATCATGTGGTGTGGTGACCTAATGGTCAGGGAAACATTAGCCTTTTGTCAGGCTTTACACTTGCTGTGTGACCTTGGACCAGTCATTTAATCCAGTGGATCTCTGCTTCCTCAGCTTTTAAAAGAAATCTTGGCTCAATTAATCTCTAAAGATCTTCTCAGATTCCATGATTCTTACCTGAACACCGAGTGCCAAGAACAGTATCTTACTTTTGTCCTTTGGAGATTATTTCCATAATCCAAGAGGATAAGCCCTCCCCCTGCAACCATGCTACTCTTCTGTTGAATTTATCTTCCTGGAGGCTATTGAAGGGTGCAACAGATGTTTCTGGCATCAGATCCCACCCAATACCTCCCAGGCCAGGGCTGGTACTAGATATTGACAAAATTATCCTACAGTTTGGGGACCATTTCTCAAAGAATCAAAACCCAAGAGCCAAGAGACTGGATGAGAGACATAGAGCAGAAGAGAGTAATTTCCTTTCGGTTCTCCAGGCAGGACCTGAATGAGACCTGAACAAGACCTGAACAGCTAAAACAGAGTTTGTCAAAACTGTTTCCAGAGCGCCAGAGGCAGGTGGGAAACTGGGGATGAAAGGGGTGAATGAGTTTAGTGGCTCTTGACAATCCCTCCAGATGTCTGTTCTGAGAATCGTGGTCCTGCCAGGCAGGCTTCCTCAGGCTACGATTGTGGCTTCTGGGTTCAGCATGAGTTGTAACCCTAAACCCACAAAAAAGGCTGAGGCTTCTCAAGAAGGAACTGACCTCAGGCGCCATCTCTGTTACCAAACTAGAGTGGGTGAGAATCACTAGTTCCCACCGGGAAATGGGAATCACTTTCTCCTAGGTCATCCTGGGTTTACATTACGACAGAGACATTTCCCAGCCAAACAGGCAATAAATAATTCCAATTAGCAAAGATCTCTAGCTTGAGTAAACTCTTAGCATGTTTTATTTCAGCATTTTTAGGACTCGGCCTTGCATACGTTGTTTCTTTTCAGATGTAGGAATGCGACTAAGTCTGGCCTCCAAGGGCTCTTTGATGGTGATCTGAAGGTCCCTTGGTAATGTCGGAGCCGACAGGGAACAACCCTGTTCTGCCATCAGTCACAGCTCAAATAAGTACCTGAACGGATGCCACCAAGAAATGAGAAGGAACCGGCTCTAGGTGATCGTTAAGCCCAGAGCATCAAAAAGGAGAGGTCTCCGGAAACGAATGAAATGGACTCAAATCCTTCTGAGCAAACCCTACTACTCCCAGACTTGCGTCCCAGGTTTCAGAACATGAAAGTCTCAGTCTTGACCCCAGACTGCTGTGTGTGTGTAGGGCGGAGGCGGGGAGAAAGCGGGTAGGTGGGCGCGGGTTGTCTCGGCCTGGCTCAGCGGGCATAGCCCTCACGCAGCTTTCTGAGAGCTGAGGCCTGGCTGCGGTATCCGGTCAAAAGGGAAGGAATGCCGCAGAAACGCAACAAGGCGACAGACATGAAGAACCGCGGACACGGATTTGATCCAAGTTCTATGAGGAGTGAACAACAACCACCACCAACAAACGAAACAACGAAACGAAAGGTAAGAAAGAAAGGAAAAAGATAGCCCTTTGTGGTAAAGGGCATGCTGGGAAGGCGAGGGCCAGAGCCGCCTCCCCAGAGCATGCTGGGAGACGGGCACCCGCACTTCTCCAAGGACCGCGCTTCCCCCACCCCGACCCCGGCACCCACCCCCAACCCGGAGACGAGAGGAGAGTCTGTCCAACGGCGGCGGCGGAGGGCTACGCTGTGGTGTTCTCTGCAGGTCCCCCCACACTGTGGGGGGTTGAGTCAGCAGGTGGGGAAAACAGTCGAGATGAGGAGACGGAAAAACGGAGGCGGGACAGAAACGGGATGGACAGAGGCGGCGGGGGCCGGTGTGTTGGCGGAGGACCAGGGGAGAGTGGAGCGCGGCGCCCCGGGGCCGCTAGCCCGAGGCGTTGATGTACAGCTGGCTCTTGAGAATGTAGTCGATGACCGGCTGGGACAGGTAATCCACGACGTGGCCATCCCCGTGCTGCAGAGCCAGCCTGGTTGAGAAGAGACGCCAATCAGCGGGCATGCCTTCCCGAAAGCAAGGCCAGAGGACTGGCCAGCCCGGTCCCTTTTGAGGAAAGGGTTTACCCAACACCCATTACCAGTCTTTGCTTAGGCTAAGTGCATGGCGTTCCTATCAGAAACAAACCCTTTTCCCCTCTAATTCCTCCTCCATCCTGACTGTGCCACTTCCTAACTGAAGAACCTCTGGCAAGTTGTTTAAACCCATCCATTGTTCCATTTCCTCCTCTGTAAAACAGGGGTAATACTGGGGCCCGGGGCTGAGCTCAGCTATCAGAGTGATTAAATGTCATACAGGTAGCACTTAGAAAAGCCCAAGCACACAGTAGGCATTTCAAGGTGTTCAGTTCAGTTCAGTCACTCATTCATGTCTGACTCT